>JAEQML010059086.1:0-29124 GCA_016904865.1 Pissodes strobi
CGATAGCTTTGGAAAATAATAATTTGGATCTAAATTTAGAAGAAAATATTGAAATCACACCTTTGGATAATAATTTTAATTTAAATTCATTTGAATATAACAATATTGTGGTGGAAAATAATTTAAACTGGGGAAAAAATAGTGAGAGTGAAATTCCATCACAAGTTTTAGATGATTTGACAACATTTAAAGATTTATTAGGAATTCCATCTGATAATGTGGAACTACCACTAAATAGATCGTTTGATCCAACTTTAGCAGGGCCTTCTTGTTCGCGAATCGATGAACAATCAAATAACATTGAAAATACTAATTTAAACATATCAGACAATAGATTTAGTGATGATGATGATGATATGATACCTTGTAGTCAAGAAAGTCCCGCAGTAAAAAGTTCTACCATTCTCAAATCTCTCTTATTAAATAACCAATCAAACTATTTCTCTTCAAAATCTACCTTAAGTAATTTATCAGTTTCCTGCGGGCAAAATATTCCTAATGGCTCTAACGATAACGATTTTGTAAGTTATGACCAACAGAAAAGTCCACTTCTAGCTTCTACTTCGTCACTAACAAATATTGCAGCAAATAATTTTAAATTTTCTATTGATAACTCTGAAAATACTGATGAATTCATTCCAGTTAAAAATTTTATGTTACGAAATGATCAGTTTAGCGACATTTCATGGAATAGTATGAATTCTCCACCTCCTTCTATTCAAAATTGTAATAATTGTAAACAAACCCAAACAGAACAATTTAACAATGCAAAAGAGACGCAGACGGAACAAGATACGCAGACGATAGTTTTTCAAACAGACGATACATTTTTTAAAATTCAAAATAAACCATATGGCCTCGCAACACAGATGCAACAAACGAAACAAACACAGACAAATAATACATTTTCTAAAACAGACAAAACATTTTTTAATGTAAAAAATAAATCGTTTATTGTACAAAAGAAATTTAATTCAAAAAACAAAAAAATTATTTCAAAATTAAAAACTTTGGGCTATTCTTTAGATTCTGTGAAATATTTTAATAAAGAAGATCAGGAGAAGTGGAGTCGAATAAAAAACAGTTTTGATGAGTTGGTAAATGCCATCCCTTAAACATCCATCCATTCCCTTAATTCCTTTAATTTAAAGCAATGAATTTTAACAATGTTCATTATTTCACCTGTTGAATGTAAAGACAGCATTGGATTACAAACAATTTTGAGGAGTTGGTAAATTCCATCGATAACAATCTAAACCTTCCCAAAATCCCTTTATTTAAAACAATGAGTTTCAAACCTTTTCATCATTTCCCAGCCGAATGTAAAAGCAGCTTCACAAGAAGAGACATTTTTATTTTTAAGATTTTCAAAATGCAATTCCAATGTTTTATATGTAAACGAAACTTCAACCGCAAAGATAATCTTATGCGTCACATTCGACAAGTTTGTGGAAAGACAACAGAAATGGCATCCACTTCTACCAATGGTAAGATTTTTTGATATGTGCTATTTAATTTTTATTTTCGTGGTTTAAATGTGTAAACTGTAATTTTCTTCGATCTAAGTTTTAATGTTTAAACTAACATCTACTTCGTTTTTTTTTTCAGATGATAAATACTGCAAGGAGTGTAAAAAAACTGTGAGGCGAAATATGTGGGCAAGTCATTTGAGAACAAACAGCCACAAAGACAATGCGATAATCAGAAGTAAAGATGGAATCCAAATTATTAAATCTGCGTTTCAAAAACGAATAATATCGTACAGGATTTCGGCAGATCAATTTGAAGTCAACATTAAAAGTTTTTTTAATACAATTTTGAATAAAATTGTAACTGTAATAGAAGCCGAATTAAAAAGGCTAATAACGCTAAAATTAAATTTGGAATTGTTTGGGTTATATTTCAATCCGACCAATGAGGAGTATGAAGTAAAATCGTTTAACACACCGTTCCATATTATATGTAGCAGCACAACACTCTCATTGATCTTGGAAGACATGTTGCAAACCATAGACCGAAAATCTGATGAACTAGCAGAACGTGATTCAGGTAAATTATTTTCTTTTGTTGAAAATATTCTAAAAATATGGCCAATTTTAAAAAATTATCATTTTAAAAATATTAATTTTTAAAATTGTATTTATTTTATTTTTTATTCTTTTCAGGATGGATACTAGTGAAAATTCTGCATTTGGAAGTGAACATCAACAAATATAATCCCCTTCGCGCGTCAGCACACATTCCATTACCTGAAGAAATAAGGATGAAGCATGCAGTTATAAATCCTAGGAACAACGATAACTGCTGCTTCGCGTGGTCCATTGTTGCAGCAATTCATCCTCCTACAGGACTGGCCTGTGAAGTTACATCATACCCACATTTCACAACATTGTTGAACGTAACAGGTATAAACTTTCCAGTTACTTTAAAAGACATTCCAAAATTTGAATCACAAAATGAAATTTCAATTAATGTGTATGGCCTCGAACAATTTGAAAAAGATTTTAAATTTGAATATCAAATAATTGGTCCCCTCCACTATACAAAAAATAAGAAAGTAGTTCATGTGAACTTGTTATTAATTAGTGATGATGATGGAAATTTTCATTACTCTTACATTTCCGATTTTTCTAAATTAATTTCAAAGCAAGTTTCTAATCATAATGGCAAAATACATCTTTGTGATGGCTGTTTACAATATTTTGGCACTAAAGAATACTTAGTTAGACACAACAATTTTGATTGTGATTTTGTTAGAATTAATTTACCATCAACAGAAATCAAAGCCGATAAATTTGGAAATAATTCTCCCGGAAATATTCTTAAATTTATTAACATTCAAAAACAGATGGAAGTTCCTTTCGTTGTATATGCTGACTTCGAATGTATTCTTAAGCCTCTATTAAATAATGATGATAATAATTCAGACATGGAAGTCGAATTAGATAATTCTGCATCATACACAATTAAAAAATGTGAACACCTTCCATATTCATTTGCCTATTATATTAAATGTTCCTTTGATGATAGTTTTTCCAAATTTGAACTATATAGAGGACCTAACAGTGCCCAAATCTTTATAAATTTTTTAGAGAGAGATATTTGTAATTTATACAGCAAATATCTTAAAGTTCATAAAAAAATGAATAAATTATCTGAATTAGATAAAATACATTTGAACTACACTAATGAGTGTCATATTTGTGACAAATATATTGATAATGATAAAGTTGCTGATCATTGTCATATCACTGGAAAATATAGAGGTCCTGCACATTCCATCTGTAATTTAAATTACAAACAACCAAATTTTATTCCTGTAATATTACATAATTTGAGGAATTATGATTCCCATTTGTTTATTAAGAATATATGTCAAAATAATGAACAATTATCTGTAATAGCTCAAAATAAAGAAAAATATATTTCATTTGAAAAACATATTGAAGTTGGCTCCTATTTCGATAAAAAATCAAATACCTTAAAGAAAAAATATTTTCATATTAGATTTATAGATTCATTTCAATTTTTACCATATTCTTTGGCAAATCTATCTGAAACGCTTGATGATCTTCAATGTAAAGAAGTATCAAAATACTTTAATGACATAGAACAATTTAAGTATATTCGTCAAAAAGGAGTTTTTCCATATAAATATATCGACAACTACTCGAAACTAGATGAGGTAAATTTGCCTGATAAGGAAAACTTTTATAATGATCTAACAGATGAACATATTTCCGAAAGAGAGTATGAGAGAGCCAACATTGTATTTAATTTGTTTCAATGCAATTCGATTGGCGAATATTCTGACATTTATTTAAAATCTGATGTGTTACTCCTTGCAGATGTTTTCGAAAATTTTAGAAAAACATGTATTAACACTTATAAATTAGATCCTGCTCATTATTACACTTTTCCCGGTTTAAGTTTTGATGCATGTTTACGTTACACTGGGGTAGAATTAGAATTGTTAACCGATCCTGATATGTTACATTTTTTTAAAAGTAATGTACGTGGAGGAGTCAGTACCTGTATAAGTAGAAAATCTGAAGCAAATAATATATTTCTCTCAAATTATGATCCATCAGAACCAAGCAAATATATTTTGTATCTTGATGCAACAAACTTATACGGTTATGCAATGTCACAATATCTTCCAACAAATAATTTCATTTGGTTAAAAAACGATGAAATTGAAAATTTAAACATAATGAATATTTCTGACACTGCAGAATCAGGATATGTATTTGAAGTTGATTTAAAATATCCAAATATATTACATGATCAACATAATGAATTTCCATTCTGTCCTGAAAATTACAAACCTCCTAATTCAAAATGGTCAAAGTTAATTCCAAATTTAAATAATAAGGAAAAATATGTTCTTCATTATTCTTTATTGAAACAATGCATAGAAAATGGCATAGAGATAGTTAAAATATATAGAGTTTTAAAGTTTAATCAATCACCATGGCTAAAAAAATATATTGATTTAAACACCAAGTTAAGAAATGAATCTAAAAACAAATTTGAAAAAAGTACATATAAAGTAGCGAATAATAGCATTTATGGAAAAACAATGGAAAATGTTGACAAAAGGACTGATATTAGGTTGGTTACTGAATGGGCAAAAAACAGTAGAAAAGATGGCGCAGAAAATCTTATTGCAAAACCTTACTTCAAAGACTTAACCATATTTTCAGAAAATTTAGTTGCAGTTCAAATGCAAAAAGTTTTAGTTGAATATAATAAACCTATTTATGTGGGATTTTCCATATTGGATATATCAAAAACTTTAATGTATGATTTCTTCTACAATTTTCTTAAACCTTCATACGGTGAAAAAGTTAAACTCTTGTATACTGATACAGACTCCTTCATTTTAGAAATTCAAACCGAAAATGTTTATGATGACATAAAGGGTAATATAGATAGATTTGATACTTCAAATTATCAAATCGGCAATTGTCATAATATGCCAATTACTAAATCTGTGGTTGGAAAATTTAAAGATGAATATGCTGGTGAACCTATTGAAAGTTTTTATGGAACCGGAGCGAAAGCATATTGCATTAAAACAGAAAGTGGTATGCTTAAAAGAGCAAAAGGGGTTAAAAAAAGTAGTATCAAAAATCAGTTAACATATATTCATTACAAAGATGTAGTTGAAAATAATTCAAAAACGTTTTGCACTATGTATACCTTTCGATCTCGTTTACATAATATGTTTACTGAATTGGTGAATAAATTAGCTCTAACTTCTTCAGACGACAAAAGATATAAAATTCCGGACAGCTTTGATACACTTTCATGGGGTCATCATGATATTCCTTTTTATCAATGGGCAGATGAGCATAAAGAATTATTATAAAACAATGTTCCCTCCCTTCTAAACCGATTTTTCAAGGTTGTTGGATTGTATTTAAGATAGGAAAAAGCTTTGTATTACTTAAAGGTAGCCTAACTACCAAAGCATGTGTTTAGAAAGTTGTGATAAAGAAATTGATAATATTTCATATAGAAGTTATGAAAAAAGACTTTCAACATTTAATAAATGGAAGGGAAAATTAAGGCCCGAAGTTTTAGCTCGTGCAGGTTTTTATTATTTGTTAATTGCTGATATTTGCAAATGTTTTTACTGTGGTGCTGAAATTTTTGAATGGACGATTGATGATTGTCCTATTGAAGAACATCATAGACTTCACAACAAGTGTGACTTAGCTGAATGTTTGTGGCTTTGTAAGATGAAGAAATGTGAAGACCAAGATGTTGTTATGACAAAATTTAATACAAACATTTTCTTTTTCTCGTTTATAATTTTGACTGTTGCGAATGTCATCATGGCATCCAAAATATTGTAATTGTTATGTTTTAAATTTCATTATCCCTTTTTTTTGCTATTTATAATTTGAATTATTGTAAATGTCATCATTCAGTCGATGATACTGTAATAGAGTTGTCTCTTCTTGTTTATTAGAATATAGAATTAAAATTTTAAGGTGTTTTAATCATGTCTCTTACCCCATATATTTTGTTATATTACATTACAAGAAATACTTTATATGTGCATATTCCATATAAAGTGACACATAGTTTAGTTTGTTTCAAAAATACATCGGATTATGAATTACCGCAATCATGTTATCATATGAGAATTGAAAAAATTAATAATAGCAGCCAAGCATTTTCCTTTAAAATGCAGCAGATGAACATTAATAGCAATTTCTTCAAAATTTTATATTATTATGTAAACAATACCATTTATGACACAAATTGGATCATCAAACGTAAAAATGATGAATGTTCCGAATTGATACATAGAGAAAACCCTATAAAATCAACAAATCTTACATATTTAAACAACACCCTTTTTAACGAGCAAGAAAATTCCAAGTGTTATATATCTTATATTATTAATGTAGTATTAACAGTAGGTTTACTTTCTCTCATAACAGTGTTAGGACTTATGTATTATAAATTCAAAACAGAATAATAAGAATACAATTAAAACGAACAACCTTAAAATTTCTGATAAAAGAGTGGGGATGATAACTGGTGGGGATCATATTATATCATCAAAGACTATCTCGAAACAGTTCAGTTTACCAGATCACACTTAATAATAAACATGTATACTAATTTCAGTAAAGTAAATGAGTATAGCACTAATACTAATAATGTGTTTAAGAAAGACGATTCATGTATAAAAATTAGTGAAAAACTTCTAAATTCTAAAGTGTATTATTTAAATAATTCTTCGTCCAAGTTCATAGCTGTTGGAATAAGTTTAAGTGATTTTTCACCAAGAATTCTTATTGGAAGCAGAAACGGATTTTATGTGAGTCTAAATGAAGATGAATGGAAAGCTCTGTTGAAATACCAGGGAGTGATAGCTAATTATTTTTATTCTTCTAATTCAGATACACAATCGTTGATGTGTGGTAACATTACTTTAAGCTTTCATAAATATAATGATTGCCTCATCTTAAAAATTCAAAAATTGCATGGAAATTATGTTTATCTTTCATGCAGTTCTGTTGACACCTTATGGTCGCTCATTGAGATTATGGATTATAGAATTCAAATAATTAACAAACAAGAATTTGAGAAGTATTTCAAATTGTTTCAAACTAGCCTTTGCACACAATCAAGAAACATTCTATCCGACATATATGAAGTGCTAAATCCAAATCAGAATGTCAACAGTGAAAATGTATGTGTGATGCTGGAAATGCTTTTGTTGTATCCGGAACAATTGGAAGAAAAATTAAAAAATAATCTTTCAACGAAGAAATATTATGAAGAAATCGGTCAATATTTGTGAAGATAAAAATAAACTATATTGGATGGTGGTGTGGTCCTTTGCTTACAGGCAAGCGCGAATATCTGAATATCAGAAATTTTATGCAGACAGACGTCGATTTGATAGAAGAATTGTGCAATGTCAAAATGTTTTGGACATATTTCTGAGTAAGGAACATAGGAACAAGATTTTTAATGAAAGGTTTAATGTTTAAATTTAAATTGATTTTTAATAAAATATTTCAATACTAACATTTGTTTTATTTGATAAAAAAAAATATATAAAAATTTTAATTAAAATACGTTTAAGGTACAACCATTAAATTATAATACATCTCTTTTAAGAATCCATGAATTGTGTGATTTATCCAATCCAAGCCATTTAACATATACTTTATTTCCTTTTTTTCTTAATACTTTTTCTACCAAATAGACATCTGGATGTTTAACATTCTGCAACTCTTCTCCATAAAACCCTCCTGCAATTTCTTGGTTCTTTTCATCTTGAAGCAAATATGTAGTAGGATTTGTAACTTTAACTTTTTTTATGCTACATATTTCATTTGACCAATTCGGCGTGTAACTCTTGGAAAATGCTTCTCGCTGCTTGCTTATCCGCACATAATCACCAACCCTAAATTTTGGAAACTTTGGATCGATTGTTTTTGCACGAGTAAAAGATGATCTTAAAATGTCTTTTTCATTATTTTTGTTAACTTCAACTGGCTTTTTATTGATTGTCGAATGTTTTGTGTTATTATATTTCTGAACTATTTCATCTAAAATATCAATCCATTTGTACTTTCCACGCAAACTAAATTTTTTCCACATTAAATTTTTTATAGTTCTGTTCACTCTTTCCACCACACTGGCTTTTAAATTAGAATAAGTGTTATAATGATTTATGCTAAAATCAGTCATTAACTTTTGAAAATCTTTGTTAAAGAATTCTTTTCCCATATCAGTTTGAAGGTGTTTTGGAACATTTTCAACAGTTTCCAAAATTTTTCTCATAGCTTGAGTAACTTCTTTTCCTGATTTTGATTTAATTGGTTCTATCCAAACATATTTTGAGAATACATTAATTACTACCAACATGTAACGATATCCTCTATTCAATTTCCAATAAGGTATCATTTCGACTAAATCAGCTTGCCATAAATCATTTAAACCTTTTACTATAACCCTCCGACGTTTGTAATATTTTCTGCTTGGCTTATGAAGTTCATTAACAATTTCTTCTTTAAAGTTAACAGTCATAGTTGTAAATTAAGAATGTTTATTGTTCTATTATAATTGGACATTTTATTACAAGTTCTCCATAAAACAAAGGCAAATATGTTATCGATTTTTTAGCGTTGTGGAAACTGATTATATCACCTAATATAATTTTGGTTTTCGTTCCATATTTTACTGCTTTACCGTTTATATGAAGAGCAACATCTTCTTTTGGATATTCAACTTTCTCTATATATCCCTCTTTGAATGGGAAAACATATGTATTTCTTCCATCTTGAAGTAATTCATATTGATTATTAATGGAATCCCATTTTCCGATAAAAGGTAAAACAATGTTATAATACAATTTTACTTTATTAATATCCACAATATTTAAGATCTCAGAAGATGAAGAAGAAGAAGAAGAAGGAGCATTTCTATATTCTAATAATTTATTTTGATCTTTGAAAAGTATGTGTGATCCGAATTTATCAATCGACATTTTACCTTCATGGACTATAACATAATAATTGTTTCTTTGCAATTAATTACCTTTTATACAATTATTTTTGCTTCTCGAAGTTCTTCCAATATTGATATAATCTCATTTTGGTGGCCCGTATGACCTGCCATTTGCGAAGAAACTAGTAATTTTAATCTTTCCACTAGTTCGTTTACATCATCATAATAGACATAATCAATTTTTTTATTTGATAAATTTAACAACGTTCCTCCTTTTGTAGATCTTGTTTTTGTTGTTCTCTGACGTGTTTGAGGTGGTCTTAATCTGCTTAGACTTGAAACGCTTGAAATGCTGGATGTAGTCGATTTGCTCGATTGTTTCAGTATTTTTTTTTCAATTAAATATGGTTTAATTATTGTTAGATATTTCGGATCGGTAGTTCCCTGTATCTGTTCATTAGCATCATAATTTCTTCTATAAGCGTTTGTTCTTTTTAAAATATCCATATAATTTTCAAGATCTTTTGATGTATAACCCTTTGGATCTTGGAAAAAAATGAGCTCATACAATCCGGGAGTTCCTTTGTAGGTTAAATTTTTAACTTTCAAATTTTCTTTTTCAAAATCAATTAAACTATCTCCAATTTTCCATTTTTCCGCTACAGGGTCATGAGTTAGACCGTGAGTGTTATCCACATCTCGTCTACCCTTAATTGCCAAATCAACAAATGTTCTTACGAGCGGATGAAATGCCTCAAGATATTCCTCATAAGCAGGAGTTCTAGTTAATTCAAGGATGTCTTGTCTAACTTCTTCGTCAGTTGGTTCGATTATAGTGGACTCGTTTGGACTGGAAGTACGCCCTCTTGCTTGAGATGTCATTGTAGAACTCAATCTGCGACTAGGGCTGGGTAAAAAAACATCATCATTATCACTATCATCATTCTTCTCATATATTTCTTCATCTTGCAAAAATGATGGTATTTCAGTGGGGAGATATTTTTTATATATGTTTGTCTGTCTTCTTGTTGGTTGTTGTTGTTTGATAGGTGAAAATTTAGAATGTTGAAGAGTTGAAAAGAACGAAGGTGAAGATATTTCCCGTTTTATTAATGGTTCCGATTTTATAGTTTTAATTAATTCCTGCAAAGGTTGAGTAATGGGCTTTAACTCTTTTTCTTGGCGAATTTTTGATTCTGCTATATCTGACTTTAGGGCTTGATATTTTCGCTTTACGGCTTTACGAGCTTTCACTAGTTCTTTTGCAATTTTCTCGTTCATGTTTATAGATATAGTTTAGATTATGAACTAATATTAACTTAATTGAAATGATGGTTATATATATTTTCTAAAATTTAATAAAGTTATCAAATCCCTTTCGATAACGACCAGATTTCATGTTGCAATCTTTATCAATAACTACAAAATCATAATCTGACCGCCAACAAATACCACATAAGTCTTTAAATTGTTGATAAGACATATCGGTATTTACATGATCATCATAAATATGTTTTAAATTTGTACCATCTTGTTTAAATATTATTAACAAATTGGTATTATCTCTAATTAATTGTTTAGGAACAGCTGAATATGTTTGGCTTAAATAAAAACAATCAGTATTTTTATGTCTACCGAAACAGAAGTAATCTCTCATAATATTCTGATCACAACAAACAATGTCATCAAATATGATTATAGAATTAGGTTTAATTTCATTCGGTGGTAATATATCTTCTTCACGAGATGATTCAAAATATCCTATTTCTTTAATTGAGTTTAATAGATTTCTTAAAAACTCGTATTTTGATTGATATAATGATTTTGAGTAAATATACACATTTCCAAATCTTAACCCATTTTCGGAAGTTAATAGGGCAATAATTACATTAGTTTCCCCACATCCAGAGGGTCCTACAACTATTGCTCTTTTACATGAACCTCCAAACAAGACACCATGCTTTCTAAAATTTATTATATCTAGATCATGATTTTTTATCGGTAAAGAAAACTGTTGCTTTTCGATCTGCATTAGATCAGTGTTGAGCAAGCTCTAACTGTTTCAATGAAGAAAGGAACTGTAAACTTCATATTATATATATAATGGGATATGTTACATCTAGCTCTATTAAAAGCTTAATGCTCGTGTTGAAAGGTGGTTCACTAAACAGTCTTATTAATAAACTACCTTTTGAATTACACATTCCATCATACAAATATTGTGGTCCAGGAACAAAACTTGTTAAACGTCTTGAGCGAGGAGATAAGAGTAAAAATCCTTTAGACGAAGCTTTCAAAGAACACGATATTGCTTATTATAAATTTCCCGACTTGAAGAATCGCAACAGGGCAGATCAGTTATTAGCGGAAAGAGCTTTTCAAAGATTTAAATCGAGTGACGCTTCTTTAGGCGAACGATTAGCCGCACTAGGAATAGCGGGTATTATGAAAACTAAGTCTACGTTAGGTATGGGTATTCAAAAGAGAGGAAAAGGAATAAAAAAAGGCAAAGGAATAAAATTGAAAAAACGAAAAAGAACTACCAGGACTATCTCATTTCAGTCAGCGTTACGAAGGGCGAAAAGGGGGATATTGGGAAGAAAATACAAAAATTTACGAATTGCGGCTGAAGATGCTCTAGCATCTATCAGTAAAGGAAACGTAAAGGTAAAACAACCTGCTAAAAGAATTATCCCAATTCCAAAATTCGGTGGTTTGTTACCGCTAATTCCAATATTTGCAGGACTCTCTGCATTGGGAGCACTAAGTGGGGGAGCTGCAGGAATTGCTTCATCAATAAATGCGGTTAAAAGTGCAAAAAATAAACTTGAAGAACAAAAAAGACATAATAAGGCTATAGAGCAAATGTCAGTTGGTAAAGATCTCTTTTTGCGACCTTATAAGCAAGGTTGTGGATTATATTTGAAACCCTATTCCAAAAACTGTTAAATATGCTACCTCGCAAACCACTTTCAAATTTTGAGTTAAAAAAATATGTGAGGCTTTTGAAAATCCCTAATTTTCGAGGAATATTTATGCGTAATAAACTACCAAAAGTTATAAATAAAGTTGAATGTGCTATTATTAATTTGGATGATCAATATGGTCCAGGAACTCATTGGACAGCTTATGTAAAGCACGGTAAACAAATTATTTATTTTGATAGTTTTGGAGGTTTAAGACCACCTGCAGAAATAATATCATACTTCTTTAGCGATGGTAGCAAAAATGACATCTTTTATAATCATGATTCCTATCAATCATATGATTCATCAATTTGTGGGCAACTTTGTCTACAATTTCTTTATATAAACATGTAATTATGAACTATTCTTTATTTTAAAGAGGTTGTGAGAACTGACATGTCATTTACAATAGCTCTTTCTGCACAAAGTAGTGAACTTTTTGCATCATTTAATCCACCAATTTACTTAGATGAAGACTCAGATTATGTTATAGGACTAACAAATTTTGAAACTTTTAATGCCATTCCCAACATTGATGAAACTAATAACAAACTGTATTACGGGAATTCAAACGATTATGTTGAAATACCTGCTGGTAGTTATGAAATAGGCGATATAAATAAATTTCTACAAAATATTTTTGATAAAAAAGGAATATCTTTTCACTTATATGCTAATCATAACACTTTACAATCTGAAATTAAATCTACGGCTGATATTACATTTAAAGATGGAACTATTGGAAAAATTTTAGGATTTAAAAACCAAACTATTAAAGGTGATGGAAAAGTAAATTATCAGACAATCCAGCTGAAATTATAAAAGTTAATTCCTTATGTATAGATTGCAGTATTGCTGAAGGTTCCTATCTGAACGGAAGACCTGTCCATATTATACATCAATTTTTCCCAAACGTTTCGCCAGGATTTAAAATAATTGAAAGTCCTCAAAATATTATTTATTTTCCGGTAATAGTGAAAGCAATAGACAAAATTACTGTTAAAATATTAGATCAGAATCTCGATTTTGTTAATTTTCGAAAAGAAACTGTTTCACTAAGATTACATGTAAAAAAACTAAATTTATAATGGTTATTTTTTATAATAGAAACGATATTCAATCAACAGCCAATATTCAACAAATTCAAAAAACATATAAAGCTAAACATAATAAAGTTAAGTTTAGTAGTCGAGTCAACGCTAATAGATTAACAAGTACAAACAAACAATTTCTTAAATCACTTGGACTTAAACTTTTGAAATGAGTATACTTAATGTTAGCGAAAAACTTTATATTGACAATTCTATTACTCACTCAGAGTTGCATTCTTATGAGCCATATTTGCCAACAAAATTAAGCAACAATGATGAAATACTAATTCCCGTTCATGAAATTGAAAAGTATACTCTTCCCTGCGAAAGTTTTCTTTACATAGAGGGAAAATTATCTAAAGCAGATGGAACAGTTTCTAAAACACTATCTCTTGTAAACAATGGGATAGCATTTCTCTTTAGAGAAATGAGATATCAGTTGAATGGGGTTACGATAGATTCTATAAGGGATGTTGGTTTAACATCCACTCTAAAAGGTTACCTCTCATATAATACAAATGAATCTGACAAATTAAAAAATGCAGGATGGTCACCAAAGATAGCAAATACATTAGTTGATGAAAAAACTGGTTCATTTAATGTTTGCATTCCTCTTAAAATGTTAATGGGTTTCTTTGAAGACTATAGGAAAGTTATATTAAACGCAAAACAGGAGCTAATAATTGTGCGAGATAACACTGACAATAATGCTATTATAACTACCGATCCAAGTGAAATACCAAAAATTACTCTTCACAAACTAACTTGGAATATACCACATATTTCAGTAGCAATCCCTCAAGAATTATCATTAACAAAAATTATTGATAAGGGAACAGATTTAGTTATTGCATTTAGAAGTTGGGAATTAGTTGAATATCCGGAACTGTTGAAAACATCCAGACACAATTGGCCTGTTAAGACATCTACTAGAGTTGAAACTCCTCGTCATGTTATAGTTGCGTTCCAACAGGAGAAGAGAGATTCGAAAATATCAAATATGAGTGAATTTAATGATATAAACTTGAGAAATATTAAAGTTTTTTTGAATTCTGAAAGATACCCCTATAATGATCTTCTCCTGGACATAAGTAATAATAAATATGCTATATTATATGAAATGTATTCCCAATTTCGATCTTCTTACTATGCAAAAACCGAAGAACCTTTATTTGACCCAAGCGATTTTAAATCAAAAGCTCCTATTGCTTATATAAATTGCTCACATCAAAAGGAATCTTTACAAGCTGGACCTGTAGTAATGAGAGTAGAATTTGAACTAAACAAAGATTTAGAAAAAGATACTTCAGCGTATTGTTTAATATTACATGATAAAGTTTTCACTTACAACCCACTCACTAAACTTGTTAAACAACTTTAATTTTCAAGTTGCTTTTAATATTACATTTCACCCCCACCCTCTTGAAGCACTACATTTATTTAACATTTGAACAAATATTTCTTAGTTGTATAAGATCATTTAAAGATAGAGCAACTCCAAGCAGGTTCTTAATATAGTTCATGAAGTAATGATCTTACAATATGTTCAAGAAATTAGACATTTTCATTAAAAATTTAGAAGAACTGAAAAAACGTATTGAATCATATTCCAATAAAAACTTTGTGTTTAAAAAATTTGCAACTTTAAAAATATGAGATTAGTTTTGGATATTCAAGCGTTCAAAGATGAAAAGAATAAATTTCTACCTAAAGAATTAGCTGCCTATGATGGAGAAAAAATTAGTCATTATGTTTTCAAGCAACCATTTTCTTTGAATTCTCTTTCTCCTGAAGCGCACAAGCAAGCTGTATGGTTAATGAAAAATCACCACTGCATTAATTGGAATATCGGTTATACTCCGCTACACCACTTTTCAACAATTGTAAAAAAATTGACTGAACAAGCGCAATTTGTTTACGTTAAAGGAAACGAAAAAGCAGATTACCTAAGAAAATATTCCAGCAAACCAATAATTGAATTAGATGAACAACCAATTTTAATTGCTTCAACACCTAAATGTTTTTATCATTCAAAGTCACCATCTATGTGTGCGCTTTCAAATGTGTTTTATATTTATAATAATTTTTTTATGAATGAATAAAAAAAAATAATTTTATTTAACTTTGTTTTATTAAATACATTTCATTTCTCACATTTAAATTTCCTAATACACACATATATTCTTATAATATAATTTTAACATATTAAGTTCCAATACAAACTTTACTCTGTCTCTGTTCTTTAAGAACTCGCTACACACTTGTACACCTTTTTTACAAAACTCAGCATGTTGCATATAGTTCTCATACCACAGTATATCTTGAGCTTCAGCATCATTTCCCGCAAGCGCATAAAACCGCGAACAGGCTTCCGACATCAAAAAGTTTTCATAAAGTTCTAACACAAAGTTCTCCATATCTTACACAAATACTTCAAATTGAAGTTCTCCCAATTCTTCTTCTGCCAATTTTATCACATCTAATATAGTTGGATCTCCTATATATTTCTTCAAACTAACCACTTCAACAAAAAATCCCAATTGTTTCAGTTCAACTACAAACTGCAATACATTGAAATTTTCGAAGTATTGAGCACAAGCGGACGCACCTTTCGAATAATGTTCCGCAAACTCACAATAAAAGTCAACATACTCTGGTCTGCTATGCATAGCATTATAATAATTATCTGAAGTTAATTGGTTAAATTCTTCATGTAACTTTTTCACAACCTCATCCATAACTGTTAATGTATATAACTAACAGCGACTAAATGATCGTAAGTATCAAAGTTTCTTATAAACAGAAAATTCCTTTTTATTATCACATTGATGTTCTGGGAATGATATAAACTAGTTCATTATCTTCTTCATTATTATCACCATCTAGAATAGTTTCAAAAATATCTACAATTGATTTAGTTTCTTTCACAATAGCTCTTTTTTGATTAGTATATTTTATATTAATGTAATCACAATGACTTCTACACAATGGACAAACATCCTTCGTTTTTAACCATTCTGTCAAGCAATCTAAACAAAATTTGTGTTCACACCAATTTGGTGTGCAAATGTTTTCTTTTTCCAAAGAACTAAAACAAATAGGGCATTCCTCTTTCAAATGCACTTCACTTTTTTTCTTTTTTGAACTAACTGTTTCCGAACTAACTATTTCTGAATTGACCCTCTTGAGTACTCGATTTCTTAATTTGAGTTCTTCCATTGAAAACTAAACTGTGAAGTGAAGAAACATACAGAACTGCTGGTTTTATTATGTTTATTTAAGAGGGGAGGGGAAAAGTCAGGGTCAGGGGCAAGGTCAACATATATGTAGATAAGGATGGGAAATGTATTAATTACATGATGAGAAAGACTCCTCAGTAAGCAAAAGAGAGAGAGCCCTCACGGAGGATAAGGTAATTACCTCCTCCGTGAGGACTCACTCTCGTTAACACACTACTTTTAACATTCCAAAGTCAACTTTAGAGGACTATGTCAACTGCGGCAGTTCTCCAGCTCCAGCCGGAAGAAGACCTGGCGTCTCACTAGAGTTGGAGAAATTGTTAGTTGATTACTGTTGGATCGACGTTCCCTTGGCCTAAGTACAATAATAGACATCAGAAGTTTGCTTACCAGCTTGCTAAAAAAAATGGATGATCGCATAAATTTTCTCATGAGAAAGGCGTAGCTGTGGAAAAATGGCTGTGTTTTTTTAAGACAAAATCCAAATTCAACGCTACGTAAACGAAAAGGCTTATCAAAAGCTAGAATAAAGGGCTTCGCGAAGGAAAATGTTGATCGGTTCTTTGATTTACTTGAGCTGGTATTGGAAAAGATTAAGTTCAACGCATTACGTACGTATAACGTAGACGAAACTGGCATAACAACAGTCCAGTCCAAACATTCCTGCGTAATTTCTTTGAAGGAAAAAAAAACAAGTTTGCGCAATAACTGCAGCTGAGAGGTGGCTAGTAAGCGTCGTGTTTTGCATGAATGCCGCAGGAGGATTTGTTCCACCACTTTTCATTTTCCCTCGCAAGAACATGAAATAATTATTGGACGGGGCTGCTTCTGGGGGCCTTCTGCCATCCTTCTGGATGCATACAGCAACATATATTCAACTCCTATGCGAACCGTGATTCGAATAGGACCTGTCTGGTGTTCCAGGTGTAAGAGCACTGCATGATTTATTAAATCGACATATATACGTGAATTCTAGCAATAGAATCTATATTTCTCTAGTCGTAACCGAGGTTATAGACTAGGAAACACCCTTAGTGGTTTACTTTTGAGACCCATGAACAGAGAAATAGCGCTTGGAATAATCTCTAAACTAGAGATTGATCATAAAGTGTGCAAAGAATGTGCACACCTCCTACAAGTTTTAGGATCTGCAGATTCGTCCGATACCGGCAATATTAAAACGACCGTCATGAGAGTACATTTCAGAGAAAAGTACCTTCAATTATGTAGTAAAAGACCAGCGAAAGAAAAAGAACCCATAAATGAAACCAAAGATAGTAACAGCTCGCCTGAAAATCCGGCTAGTAACAAAAAGCAAAAACTGACTGAAAAAGCGTCATCACAAAAACAGACAGAAAAAACAGCGTCGAAAGAAACACAACAACCCGAGCTCTAGTGGCGAAGCCCCACCCATCGCAATGAAACCACCCACACCGTTGGCCGATCCTGCTCTCCTGGTAGATGGGGATGAACAACCAACTCTCAGGGTACCGTTTAAAACAATACCCTTTAGAAAAAACTTCAGAATTGTTACCCTGGACTTTGGGGCGCCCACCCCAATCCCGACTTCAAATAGGTATCAGCCACTATCTGATAGAGAGATAGAAGAGACAAGCAGTACCGGCCAGACGCCAAATTGTCACAAAAACAAAGCCCAAACCGAAGCCTAAAAGCCCACTAAAGACAAAAAACGCACAACCACCCCCGATAGTCATCAAAGGGAGACCGGCAGATCACACCACACTAAGAAGTGATCTGAAAATGATGCAGATTGAAAAGTACGACTTGAAATACACGAGAAATTCAGTCATCGTGTATTGTCAATTGGATAAAGAATGAGACACCCTAAAAAGGTATCTTGAGAGGGAGAGAGAGTACCGAATACTATTCGTACGCTCAACAGAATCAAAAATCACATGCCTTTGTCCTCAGGGGCTTAGACGGTAATGTCACACAGGAGGACACAACTGGCCCTTCTTGAATAACAATACTAAGCGTACGAATTACATGGGAAAATAGGCGGAATGTAAAGCCATTAATGCAGTGTAAGAGATGTCAGGCACGCTGCGACATACTGCAAGAGACAGATTTCGTGTTCCAAATGCGCTGGGACACACGAAATTATAAACTGCAATGCAAACTTTGACAAGTGCTCAAACTGTGGAGGCGAACACCGCTCCATTAATACGGAGTGCCCGGTTTACCTCTTTAAACTGGAGCAGCTACAACCTAAAAACGTAAAACAGCAACAGCAGTATAAGCCAGCCCCGCCGCCAGCAAGGCCTGCCTGGCAAAATATACAAAACAACAGCAACGGGAACGAACGAGAATTCGACAGAAGTTTCCCGCCACTCAAAGGCAGCCAAGCCCAGCAGCCCGGAGGAAGAACCAAGCAGGACGCAAACCTGCGACAGGTTAGTGGCAATAACGTCAGGGTAGCTAATCAAAATCTTACAAAAAAAGCCTAATGAAAATAACATTACCCATAAATTAAATTCACTACAAAGCGTAGTAGACAGAATTAAAAATCCCGTTAATCAATCATACAAATGCGAATATTATTTTCTTGTGCGAGATAATTCTCGAAAAAGATTTCATATTGTGCTCCCACATTGAACATGTAGCCGTCGAGCTGGCAAGTGGTCTGCGGGTAATTGGCGGGTACGCTCATCCTTCTGCCTGCCAATAAGCGAACCATCCTGTTGGGGGACTTGAATGCCATGCACGTCAACTGGGGCGGCAGAACCAACCGGAAGGGCCACTTATTGCACAGGATACTGGAGGACTACCCGGACATTGTGTTTCTTCGCACTTCCAATCCTACCCATTATACGGCAAATTATCACTCGTTCTTGGATGTTGCTGTTTCCCGGAGAGTAGCCAACTACACACAGCTTCGAAAGTTGAACATCCTGAACTCTGACCACCTGCCAATAGAGATCGGTTTGCGAGGTGGCCCGCTACCTACGCATGACACGATGCAAATATACCGCAATCTAAATTGGCAGGAGTTCAGACGATGAATGAATCAAGAGACCGTTATTCCCAGGAAAATAGACAGCAACCCTAAACTCGAAAACGAAGTCCAAATCCTAGAGACGCCTTGTGCCCGGTCGTTGAAAAACAAACGTTCACAGAATACCTTCCTGACTCCATCCTGGACTTAATCTCCTTCCGAAACCGTATTCGAGGGAAATGGCAGAGAAACAGAGCTCGAGTCGACCGACTTCGCATCGCAGCGTTGACGGAGGAGTTAAGGACACAGATCCGCGCCTTCCGTAACTGCAGGTGGATGACATACGTAAACTCGTTAAGTCAAGAAGACGGCTCTATATGGAAGCTCGTTAGGCGTGTCCGTGGAGGCCCCGTGGATTACCCGCAAATTCATTTTCAAGGTAATACCGTAATTGATAACCGTGAGAAAGCGGAGGCCTTTGCGGACCACCTAGAGAGCGTCTATGGAGAGACGCCTGACGTCACCCTCTTTCATGAACAAGTTACGCACCTAGCGCGCCTGTTAAGAACACGAAATACCCTATCCCTCCGTCGGCACTCGAAAAGCTCCTGGTAACGCCACAAGAGATTCGAAAAACTCTCTGTCATCTACCTAAGAATAAAGCTCCCGGCCCCGATGGCATTCCGTAGATTCTGTTAAAGAATTTACCGAATAAAGCCATCGTACACCTAATGCATATTGCCAATGCAGCCATCCGCCTTCAGCACTTTCCCTCTCCCTGGAAAAGAGCCGTGATTGTACTGTTCCTTAAGCCCAACAAAGATGCAAGGCTTCCGGCATCGTCTCGGCCCATTTCTTTATTAAATACCCTTGGAAAGGTCACAGAGAAGCTACTCTTGCCTAAAATCAAAAGCGCAGTGGAAAAGCTATGCATCCTTCCACCCGAACAATTCAATTTTCGCCGTGGGCAGCTTGCGGCGAAAATAGCACAGGATATTATGAATGGTTTCAATGAAAACACGCACACTGCGCTCTTGTTGCTAGACATAGAGAAGGCCTTCGACCGAGTATGACACGATGGCTTAATTTACAAATTATTTGTAGCACACAGTCTCTCGCTGCACCTTGGAGCGTTCATCGTGTCATATTTGGAAGATCGCACCTTCTCTGTGCGAATCCAGGGTCGTGAGTCCAGAGAAAGGCTCATCATATCTGGTGTGCCACAAGGAACAGGACTTTCACCTCAGCTCTTTAGTCATTATATAGCTGACTATCCGTCTTATCCTTCCAATTCTTGCGCCTTCTATGCGGACGACAATGCGATATACGCGCAATCGTTGATCGCACAAACGGCAAAGATTAATCTTGAAAATTAGTTTAAATGCGTCAAAGACGTACCTGGCTACTTTCACTCACAAGAGAAAAGACACGGAGGTGACTCTGATGGTCATAAATGGCACAGAAATAACGCGCAGTGAGAGTGTGAAGTATCTAGGGATTGTCATTGACAAAAAACTAAACTTTTCTAAGCATATCACCGCGATTCGTGCAAAGAACATGGTCATACACAAAAGCTTAAACACACTAGTAGCTACAAGATCTGATTTGAGCCCGGCGAATAAGTTAACAGTATATAGGTCTATCCTACTTCCAGCTCTATTATATGGAGCCCCAGTGTGGTGTTCTACGGCAAAAACTCATATCAAAAAGATACAAACAATTCAAAATAGGTATCTGCGATCGGCCCTGTCTCTGACGGTCTTCGATCATGTTAGGACCGAGGACTTGCACGCGATGAGTAACACCGAGTAAATCGATCAATTTATGGATAGAATAGCGAGCAAGTTTTTCGAGTTCGGCATTAGAGGATCGCCTTTGACAGCGCAGATCGCAGATCTAAGGTACAACCCGCAGAACATCCCGCGTCACGGGCCCATATATAAGAATTCAACACTCTTTTATAAAGTGCTAGAAACTCCGTAAACTGTCCAAAATGTAAATAATGTGAATATATTGTATATAAAACGCGGAATTGAAACATTGAAAAAATCAAGCATATCAGGACCACAGAAGTGCACTTAAATATTGGCCTGACCCAGTGAGACGACTAGTCTGGAAACAGGCCCCTCCCACCAATGTTCGGACAAGGGGGAGGAGCTTGCCAACAGACTACGGCTCCATATAAATCGACACCGTTAGCTGAATCGCGGCAGTATGATCGCAATCGATGAAGCACAAGGTCCGCGCGATGAGCTTGGATTGCATATCATGAAAATTCCATTCCCGGAACTGGAAACAACTTCGTTGTTATCCAAACTTTTGTATATATGTAAATATTTTCCCTCACTGTACATAATTTTAATTTTGTACATATCTTTGTTTGTAACGTCCAACGTGAAGTAGGGTTTTTATGATTTTCCCGACAATAAAAACTGTTAACACACTCTTAAACAAAACACACATTTCTATCGTACCTCAAGGTATCCAATAACTGAAGCACAATTGAAAGGCATAGCCTAAGTAATTTGATATCCCGACCATATTGCCGCTGGCAGGGCCGACACCAGCCCCCTACGAACGTGGGTGTTTGTTAACGCGAGTGATGTGAAAGTCAATACGGTGTTATAGACTAAGAACATCCGCAATCAAACCTGATCAACAGCGGCAGCCTAGGCCTCATACAAATTGTAATTTGAAAATAAATGGTATTCATTCATTCAACATATATTTACACAATGGTTAAAATATTTTTTCAAAATACCTCTCTGAAAACTATCATTTTCGACGTCTCTGTAGAGCAAAGAAAGTAAGTCTTTTCGGTCCGGGCACGGGAAAAATTAGCTGCCTATTCAATTACAACAAAGCATACAAACACATTTCCATAGCAACGCTTGATGAATATTAGATACAGGTATTTATCTTGCTTGTCTTGCAAGTTTGACGTTCGCTTTCATTTGAATACAAAATGTATTATGATATGATTTTGGATACGTAAAATTATAATAATTTTATGTTTATGTCTTGATTTCAGAGAGGTTTTATGAAAAATATCGTTCATTACACGTCCAGAAACAGCTTTTCCTGTGCTTGCACGACTTCCGGTGTTCGGCTACGCCTCACGCCAGAAACTGTCGTGCGCGTACCGGACTGGTAATGAAATATACTATATTGCCAACGTTAAACCGACAGAAAACGATCCAGTTTTACTGATCCTGGATGGGCAATATAGCCATACAAGAAACTTAGAAGAATTGAAATAGCTCGAACCTATCACGTTACTATCATTTGCATTCCTCCCTATACATCGCACAAGTTACAGCCTTTGGATTTATCTTTCATGCCTCCATTCAAAACCTACTACTCACAAGAAATTCAATCATGCCTGAAAAATAATCGCAACGTTACCGAATTTTAAATGTGCATATTAATGTGCTCAGCATATTTATAGTGTGCTACTGCCGAAATATCCGTCAATGGTTTCCGCAAATCCGGAATTTATCCCGTCATTAGAAATATGCTTTTGAATGTAGACTTTGTTATTGAAAGACAAAGGGAAAGAACACCACCTCAACAGAGCCAAGACTTTGATCAAAAAAACCCTGAAAATGTGCAGCAATTAGACATTCAGACTACACCTGAAAATGAGGAGCAGGGAACACTGGGAGCCCTAAAAGAAGCTAAAAAGCCCTTTACTCTAGTAAAGCCCGAATATATCATTCGTATTCCCTCTTGTAGTGGAATGCAAAACACATTAGGAAACCGAAAAGGGAAACAAGGATCAAGTTATGTCATAACCAGCCGCCTTACAAGTACGAGCAAGAAATTTCAATAAATGAAAATGAAAGAAACGTCTTTAAAGAAAGAACAGGAAAAGTGTGAAAAGAAATTTTAGCGAAGGAGACGGCAAAGCAAAATCAAGGGCACGAGCACAAAGCCATTAAAGAAACCTAAGCTAGCAATAAAAAAGAAAAAAAACTACCTGAAAATGCGTCCAGTAGTTCCGAGGAAGATCCGGTACTCAATAATGATTGTGACATGGACGCCAGTGATGTCGGTGTGGAATGTATGTTCTGTAAAGGTCTATTATCGGAGAATGTCAGAGGAGAAAAGTGGGTGAGATGTGTGAAATGTTGCCGATGGGTTCATGAGGAATGCTCCGATTGTAAAAAACAACAAAGAATATGTGTGTGTGAAATTTATTTGGAAGCATAAACTAAATAAAATAATCTTAATTTTTAACTTTAAATTACTTTTACTCTCTATCCGAAATTAGGCAACCCTTTTTCAAAAGCACAAAAATGCAAATTTTTGTTCTTTTTGTTTTTAAAGTATTTTTCTATTAACATTAAACTTATTTGACTGTCACAAATATTCTGACCTGAATACCAAATTCCAATTTGAGTTTTTTGTTTTATTATAGATAAAACAAAAAGCTATCCGAAATTAGGCGCCTTTCCTCTAATGTTTCTACAGCCTTTATTATTTAACCAATAAATTGTTTAAATGAGAGCTGTACGGTAAAATGATGACGATGACAAAAACTGGCACTTTTTTATCCTTAATTTATTCCCAGGGTAACACCGTTGAGGCATAAGTTATTTGTGATTGGTTATCGTTACTGTGACTGGTCATGGAATTTTATGGTTTCACGATGGTGGCCATTCGTATTTATGGGAGCCGCAAATTATTTCCTTTCTAAAACTCGAAACTTCTCTTCTAAACCCTTTAGGTATCGTATCTAAATTTATAGATATAAAGTAAATTTAATTTCATTATTTAATCCCTACAAATACAATATCTAAAGGTGTTTGTAAGATTACGAGAGAAAAAACTAGCGGCTCTCACAAATACTAATCTTGAAAACATTACGTTGACTTCAAATTCTAGGATTACATTAAGAGTAAAAAGGGCTAAAAAAATAAGGTGTCACTCGAACCCCCTTCTCATAAAAGTTTCTAAATGGCACCCAGCCACCATTTTGAAATTCTGGCCTTTTATTTTTTGTTTAAAAATAGTGCTTGATCACTTAATTAATATCTCCAAGTTTTGATACCTTATCTCAGTCGATACGGAAATTAACATGAAGGGGATGTCTAATTGAATTATTGTTAAAATACTGACATTTGCAAATAGAAATTTTCAACACAGGGCTAGCTGAAACTATGGAAAGTTAGTTCGGGCAGGTAATATTTATAAAAACATTTTTAATGTCTAATACATATGAAAAATATTTCCGAACTTACCGATTCAATCATTTTAAAGAACTTCCCGTCCAAACCAGAACTCGATTTTATACTGTCAATTGTGGGCGATTATGCGTATATATATTAGGCTAATTTTACATAGGGTAATTTATTCGTAAATTAAATCACGAATTTCTTCGTCAATGTCTACATGAATTAGCATTTGCTTTACATACATGCAGTTATCAGTGTCACCAAAAAACAACAAAATAATTTGTAGGTTGTATCATATGATTTTGTGATTGGAACTACTGAATTCACGGTAAAATTGACGAAAAATAGAACATGATCTATTTCTGTGAATAAATTCGCGCAGAACTTCGCGCAAATTTTGTAATTTATTTCCCACAAAAATTCATTCACTACGGTCAACATAGTTGTTTTGCCAAGGGAAACTGTCCTCGGGACTGCAGAAGTATTTTTTTAAGTTGATCTCTTACACCATATGCTTGGAAATTTCCAATTCGGCCAACTGTCAACGATAAATTTGTGGAGTTGGTTGGCAGCAGCGTTGCACTTGTCTTGGGTATGTTATCCAACACTTTAAAAATATTTTCCTCCTGAAAAAGTTATCGAGCATAAAAGATCCGAAACAGCTGACCTATTAGCCCAAAAGCAATTCCTACTGCTCTTCGTGTAGCTGTATATTCTCAATGCTTTATAATATTTTGCTTGCTTTTGTGAATAAGGCCTACACTATCCCTATTCAAGTCTGTTGCGAAGAGATTACGCAAATAATCTCCTCAGGAATGAAAGCCTACCTCCCAATTCAATCAAGTTACCATCAAAAGGAAAGCCCTGGTTTGACAGAAGATGCGAAAGAGTAAGACACAGCAAGCCTACAAGTACCGGCAGCAAAATCAGACCGCTGAGAGTCGCAGTTATTTTGCCGAAGCGAGAAACGAATGCAAACGTGTGACTGACGAAACTAAGGACAAACACAATCAAAGGATCAAACTATTGCAATGTCCCAGCGGCTCCAGAAATTTTTAGTCGGTAGCAAAGACAGTAAGTAATAACTTTACAATAACATGTCTTCCGCCCTTGACAGACGAACGCGGTGTTACGGCGACTTCAGCTAAGGAAAAAGCCAACATGCTCGCCAAAATTTTTTTATAGTACTCTATTTTAAACGCCCCCCAAGGCACGGCTCTCCCCACTGTATCCAAAGTCAACACTACCATGACAGAAGTAAAGTTTCATCACCGTGATATTCTTAAATACTCAAAGAACTAGATGCGCAAAAAGGCATCAGGACTGGACGGAATATCTGCCATCGTCTTAAAGAACTGCCTAACGAACTAGCACCCTTTTTTCCAGATTTTTTCTCTGTCTTACCGAAAAAAGGATTTACCCATCTTCTCGGAAAGTAGCTCGAGTGCAACCTGCTTCAAAAAAGGCAAGAAAACCATGCAGTCAAACTATCGCCCATTTGCCTTGTTTTCAATAAGTCCTCAGTCAAATAGTAACAACTCAAATACCTCGAGACCAACAGAATAATTAGCGATAACCAATACGGCTTTCGCAAGCCGGAGATATATTGGCATGTCACACACATATATGGAGTAAAGCAATTGAGAACTGTGGAAAATCTACAGCGATTGCGTTGGATATGTCGAAAGCATTTGACGGAGTTTGGCATCATGGATTGCTCAACAAACTGCCGTCCTTCGGACTGTCAGCGTTCCTCTGCGCCTGACTTGCCAGTTTCCTTAAGAATCGATCTCTGCACGTTGTAGTTGATGGACACATCTCACACATTCACCATGAATTCGGGCGTACCTCAGGGCGCAATACTTTCAGAACCCTTGTTTCCCAATTTAGATCAGAAAAACCTTTACCAGCCATTGAGACTTATTACCGCAGACTACAACAATTAATCAAGATCTGAAGAAAGTTCAAACTTGGAGCGACAGGAACTTGGTCGAGTTCAATGCAGCAAAACCAAAGCAGCCACGTTTAAAAGTGAGCCAATACGGCGTGCCCTGACATCATTATGGCAGAATCGGTCATTCCTCAACCTCGTCAATCCGACAACTGGGTTTTTCGGTCAACAGCAATATATCCTGGCATGACCACGTTGCGAGAAACATCGCAAAATCAGCCTCGCAGAAGCTTGGTGAGCTATTTCGCAAAAAACACTGTATACACCGCAGCAGCTGCCCTTGCTCTACAAAGCGCAAATAAGACCGTGCTTAGAATATTGCTCCTAGACATTCCCTAAAGGTGCTGGATTCCATTCAGAAGAGAGATGTGCGTCTCGTCGGTCTATCTAAAACCTGACAAGAGCAACAAAACTGTTATCATGAAGAAAACTGACTACGAGACAAAAATAGAAAATTTGCTGAGTGATGAAAATACCTATAAGAAACTAAAAAGTGACCCAACAAACTTATATCAGAAAAAACAACACTTTTGTAAAAAAAAATACTACATAGAAAATAAATAAGCGAAATTGAAGCAAAAAGTTAACTACACAAAATGTGGTTCCGCCAAAAATATATGGACTGCCAAAAATACATAAGCAAAATATACCATTAAGACCAATCGTTTCTTGCATACAGTCTCCTTTTTTATAATTTGTTCAAATATCTGTCCAGCTGTATTTCAAATATAAACGAGAAGAACAGCTACTACATAAAAGACCCTTTTACATTTAAAACATTTATAGACACAGTAAATGTTCCGGACGGCTAGGAACTTATTTCGTTGGACGTTGTTTCATTGTACACAAATATCCCAAACGAATTGGATCAAATTAATTTAACAGAAAAATGGGTCCTTTTGAAACAGCATACTACCCTGTCACGAGAACATTTCATTGAAGCAATTAACCTTACTTTATCGACTAACTATTTTCAATATAACAACACTTTTTACAAACAATTGAACGGATGCGCCATGGTCTCGCCTATTTCGTCTACCATTGCCCAGTTAGTAATGGAATATTTGGAAGAAACGGTTACTTCAAAATTAAATGCACCTCTTGTGTTTTCTAAACGGTTTATGGATGATTGCTTGACTGCTGTGCCAAATGACCAAATAAATAATGTATTACATGCTTTCATTACCTTCCATAAAAAACTACAACTTACGTTCGAAATAAAAGACAACAATAAAATTTACTTTTTAGACATGACCCTTATACAAGACAAAAATAAAATATTAACTCAGTGGTATACAATAACAACGTGACTGGTAGGTATTTAAACTTTCTTTCTAATCACTCAGCAACACAAAAACGTAGTGTGGTTATAGGCTTGACTGACCGTGGTATCGCTCTTACATCCCCGCAATTTAGACCAGAAGCATAAAAAAGGTAAGGGATACTCTCCATCAAAATAATTTCAGAGAGAAAGTTATTGACCAAATGATTAAAAAACGAACATACAAATTTTCCAATAGCCTTCCATCTAACGATAGGAAAAACGGAAGTCAACAAGAACAACAGATTTACGTAGCTAAATCAGAAAAAATCAAACATATTTTAGACAAGCACAACATTGTCACAAAGCCTATAATCAACTAAATTTCTTGATACCGCTCTAAAAAGACTATGAAAAAAAAGCGCGTGCACTATGTGCGCATATCTGAAGTGAAACTTCTTAAAGTTAAACGCCCTAGCCTTATACATATCGTAACGGATTTGGTTAAAAAGTAGCTTTTTTTTAAATATATCACTCAATTAACAAAAAGGGAAGGCCTAAATGGAAAAAAATATTCTTCATAAAAGTTTCGCTTATGTCTTGACAAGGTAATAGAGCAAATCCCATATTTTTTGCTTGTAAACTAACAAAGATATCACAATAAAACATTGTCACCATTTTTCGGGATATGTCGTCGTGCCGCGACCTTCAAATTTTACTCCCGGTGCGCGTTAAGAAGTTTCACTTCAAAAACTAAATGTTGTTTACTTGATTTCATGCGCAGACTATCCGAAAAAATATATTGGAATATCCAGTCAACTTCTTAAAACCAGATTGAACGGACACAAATACACGAACAACGCATCAACAGCATTACATAAATATCATAGACACCAAACACACATTTGATTATAACAATACGAAAATTCGAAACAAAGACAAACTACCGTAAACTAGCTGTTAAAAAAATGATAGAAATAAGAGAAGAAATAAATGAAGTCAATGACAGAACTGATATAGGAAAGCTAAATCAAATATATGACAATCTCATTAGTTAAACATAATAGCTTTCCGCTTAAACTTATTACTTTCTACACACATCCTTTATAATCTTAAAAACAGAAATCTATGAGAAAAACAGTAATAAATTAATAAAAAAAATAATCCTAAAATTCCAATTCTCATATATATGCACATCTATCTCTTTATTAACAACATAAACATCGAAACGATACACCCAAATTAAGAAAGGTGAATTAGAATTTCCTTCAAGGTGCGTATTTTGCAAAGTTAATTTAATAATTGTAATTGAATTGAAACGTTGTATTGCGTGCAAAATCTTTAATAGTAATAAAATGCAGAGCGCTTTCGGCCCTAGGCCACCATCAATGTTTCTTTGTCAGGAACCAGCACAGTCAAGTCAAACAATCAAACACCACATAGGTTAAACATTGAAATTAAAATCAAATTAAAATTACATCACAAATCACACAGAAAG
>JAEQML010059087.1:0-29123 GCA_016904865.1 Pissodes strobi
TAATCTTTGAAATAATGTTTCAGGACATAAAGTATTAAATGCCTTATGTAAATCAACAAATACAGTTAAGCTTATCTGCTATTATTTAAATGGTCTTTTTTTATTTCATGGCACAATTATTGAAACACAGCATTTTCCATGCTTCCTTATTTCTATATCAAAACTGAAAGGTGCGTTCGGCACACTTTATCCCAAGTACTGAACGAAACTGTGCCGTCACGCGACAAATGCAGAACATTGTTGCCATTTAGGGCAGAAATCTACCTTTCTCTCTCCCATCCATTAGTCATTTCCAATATCATTGCAAACAATTTTTTTTTGTACGGTACACACACAAAAAGGAAATCCCATACCACTCAACGAGCGGTGCGAGTGCGGAAAAGATAGTGAACGTTGGAATTGAAGGTTGTAGTTTTCGAGAAAGACGTTACTCGGAAGTACACTCCACAGCAAGGAGGCACTCCAGATAGAGGAATCCCGTAACAGCGACATTCTAAGTGATCGCAGCTGAATCGTATGTTAATGAGCAGCTTGCGTCTGACGCATATTTCGGTTTGGCACAACTCTGGGCGGAATCATAAGTGCCTGCGTGTTTGAACACCTTCCGTAGTAGTATCGATAGTAATGCCACTTTTCTTCAATGTTCAAGGCTAGCAACGTCTTTAGACAAGTCTGAGTCATCCACAAGACAGACTGCTCTCCTTTGTATGCAGTCTAATATATTGAGCAAGCGTTTAGGTGCCGACCTCTACACATGGAAACAGTATTCCAGAGATGATCTCATCTGGGCCTTATAGAGCAGTAATAGCTGATGAGATGTATACAACTTTTTTGCTCTATAGAGTGCTCCTAGCTTCTGTGCTGTTGCCTAGGCGATTTTGGTGACGTCATTACCCAAGACATATTATTTTCTACGTTGATGCCCACCGAGCTCATGGATGAGGGCCAGAGTCAGTGTTTGTTCTGTCATTGATAAGTCAGGTCTTGTGGGGTTTGTTTTTTCTGAGAAGCCTGTTGCTTGAATCTCTCCTGCGCTAAACTAGACATTCTTTTCCTCACCACACGAAGGCGTTCATATCCTCATCGATGGCAGCTATCTCATTTTCTTGCTCGCGTTGGAACGCGCAGCGGTCATTAGAGTCCGCGACATGAATTAGGATATAAGAGTGCTATCGTCTGCAAAGCTGTAAATAGAATTGTTTATCTTGCCTAAAGGATCTTTGGTATAGAGCAAGAACAGGAGATAATATACACTCTTGAGGAACTCCGGCAATGATTTTAAATTCCACCGAGAGATGTCCATCAATGCCAACTCGGATGCTTCGATCCATTAGGAAATTGGAAGGCCCTAGAAGCAGTGCTGGTGATAGTTCGTATGCTGTCAATGTGCTTAACAATCCATCATGCCACACCATATGATATGCTTCGGATATGTCGAGAGACACTCCACGAGGTGCACCGCAGCTTTAGTCCACAGGTAAGTCAAGTAAGTCAGGAGATCTCCTGTTGATCTGTGCCTGTGGAAGCCATACTGGGGATTGCTTAGGGTACCGAGATATCTTAAGAGCAGTTCGTTGGTCATTTTATCCATGATCTTGGACATGACGGAACCTAAGGCAATTGGACCGTAGTTATTTGGAATCGATTTTTACCTTTCTTCGGAATTGATTGCACCTCCGCGCATTTCCAGCTAGAAGGAAAGCATGCAGTTCTGTATGATAAGAAGAAGAGCCTGCATAGTGGAGCTGTTAGTTCAGCAGCACATTTCTTAAGCACTATTGCGCTACCGCCATCCGATCCTGTGGCTTGTTAGTGTCTAGGGTTTTAAGTATTCGTTTCACTTCGCGTTGGCGAAATGCCAGACCTGACATTGAGGAATTCCCTCTGGAGACAGTTGTAAGAGCCATTCCTTGAGGATCGGCAAGATGGTTCGGAAGGAATGCAAATTATGGACAATGTACAAAAAAAGGTTAACACAGATAAGACAATTAAATCGTTAATTTAGACAAAAAGAAACTGTAGCAATAATTACCTCGCTAGTGTGTGAGGGTTGTTAGGGAGATTTCTGGAAATAAATGAAAAGGCCATTAAAATCATGGCGTCCTCGTGCTTCACAATCAATAGAAAAAAATTAATTCCAGAGAAAACACTTACCAAGTGCAGTATTTAGATCCCGATTAATGCGTCGTGTCAAAACGCAAATAGAAAGCAACACAATATCCCCAAAGAATTAAATCACAATACTAAATGTCAAATCTCTATGACTGCACTCAAGCAGAAAGCTTCTCTTCTCACCGAAAGGAATTTCTAGAAGGACTCTCTTTTCGTTTCAGTCAATTTGCCTTTCTCTTTCCAAGAGATTAGAAACAAAAAACGTCGAATCAAGAAGTAGTAATGAGCTGAAAATGCCAAGTGATTCGATACAAGGAATAATTTTAAGATAATAAACGACTTAATTCTCGTTTAATATGGTAGTGAAACGACGGCGCGGCGGGAGACGCAATTAATGAGCTGAAATTGAATAGTTCAAGAAATAGTATTTCTTGCGAATTGCGAATCTTTTTTGTGGTATTTCTTTCTCAACAGGGTATAGTAATAGTGACACAATCAGGCCTGATTATAAAATTGACACAAATGTATTGACTTTGAACTTAAGGCCATAAGCTTGGCAGATGTTCTTGAGAAAATCTCACACTTGCCACTAGAAATGTCATCGGGTCCTGAAGGTATTCCAGAGTATTTACTCACTAATCTTAGCTGCAGCATATACAGACATCTATGGATGCTGTTTAATGGGTCACCGGCTGAGGGTGAGCTTCCGGGGATCTAGAGGAAGAGCTTTATAGTACCTATTTTTAAATGTGGGGAGAGGGAATATGCTTAAGTAATTATAGGAGCATATCTAAACAATCTGCAATCCCTAAATTGTTTGATGGCCTTGTGCATGATCAATTAGGCTGGATGTGTAAACAGTTTATTGATTCGCGTCAACACGGCTTTGTCAGAAATATTCCCCAACAAAACGATAAACTTTTAAGAATTTAAATCGACAGCTGCAATTATGGGAAATAGCCCATCCCTACTACCCAATGATGCCAACGGAACCAACCGGAAATTGCTAGTGCAGGCCGCGTGGAAAGATAAATATAAATATCTGAAACCAGCCAAAGCCAGAGGTCCCAAAATGATCTCAAAAATGATCAGCCGGTGATTGGAATTCAGCAACCGGGGGTCCCAAAAAGTTATGAAATATTTAAACCGAAAATAAAATATGAATCGACGGATCTAATGAAACGTAAACGCAGGTTTTATTCACAGAATTCTTAAAAAATATTAACCGGTTTGCTGGCCGTTCTACAGTAATGTAATATAAATTAAGCAAAGGGATCCTAATAACAATAATATCCTATTTTAGTGATTTGATCAAGCCTAAGCGATCTGTGGTTCGCTTATCAACTAAAATAAATATAGGCACAAAGTGTTATAAAGCTAATACAAATATATTGTTTACCTATATTTAGAATAGAATTAATTTATATTAATAAATGCGGCAATTTTAAGCTTATTGACAGCACATCGAATCAATAAATCTAAATTAATTAACCGATGAGTATTGACCTCTTTTCAGTAATTCTTACCGCAGAATACAGCATTTTTGTGCTAAATGCAGCGTATAAAATTAAATTTAAAAATATTTGACACTGGCCAAATCGAAATGTTACAAATTCATTTAAAATTACAGAAAATATTAAAACAGTAATGTTTGTTTGTTTACTTTTTGCGAGTGAAAAATTTGCCGATTTTTCTTCAATCTTCCATTGGAAATTGCTGGTTGTTGATGGTGTGACCTCTTAATACCTTCTAATTTTCGAACATCAATAAAAATTTCCAGTAGGCAATCTGAAACTACAGAAAATTTACACCGATTTAGACCTAACCTCAAATGTCCTTCACAGGAGATATATTTGGCTACCCATGCGACTTTTGTAGAAGGGTCTTGTGTAGGGCCTGCTCTGGCATTAGTTCTACCGAGATCAGATGTTTACTGTTGTCTACTCGAATTCTGCCTTACTTGTGTATAGACTGTACTGGCTGCGCTCGGCCTAACTAGACGTGTAACTGCGTTGGAAGAAACCTTAAGTGAGGTGAAAAATAGACCGCAGTAAAAGAGAAAATAATTGAAAAAAAGAAGACCCATAGAAACTATCTTATTTCTGGTTCGTTTTTAGAATATACTAGATTCTCTACTTTAAGAGCAGAATGTAAATCTCTAAAGAATCAATGTTATCAAGAATATGTATCCCTAACTGAATTTTCACTTAGATCTAATGTTGAAAATTTTTGGAAATTTGTTGAGGGCAGAAAGGGAAGGGGCTTTGTACCGGCTGTAATGTGCTTTAGTGACATAAGCTGTTCTACAGGGGAAGACATCGTTAACTTGTTTGCTGACTACTTTTTAAAAACTTACAGTAGTAAGGAACTTACCCTGCGGGATTCACTACCTTCTGGGGACATCAATCTCTCGCAGTTTAATGTACCAATTTCAGCAATTTATGAAAGACTGTCTACTTTGGATGTCAATAAGGGACCTGGTCCTGATGGCCTTCCACCATTTTTTCTTAAAAACTGTAGTTTTATTCTGTTACGACCACTTCACATTATTTTTAATTCATCCCTAAGAACTGGCACTTTTGCACAATATTGAAAATCAAGCTTTATAATTCCCATACTGAAATCTGGTGATTATTCTCAGGTCAGCAACTACAGACCGATAAGTATTCTTAGCTGTATTCCTAAGGTCTTTGAAAGTTTAGTATGTGACTATTTATCAACTTCTCTAAGGGGTTGTTTCATCCCCCAACAGTTTGGATTTCTCCCACATAGGTCCACGGAGTTGAACTTGCTAACATTTAATGATTTTTTACTCAACTCATTGGAGGAAGGGTGTCAGGTGCATACCATTTACACTGATTTCACCAAAGCGTTCGACAGAGTGAACCATAAAGTCTTGATAAGGAAGTTGAGAGATTTTGGAATACAAGGAGTTCTCTTGGAATGGTTAGTATCTTATCTATCAGATAGAATACAGAATGTACGTATCCAGGGTTTTCAGTCTAATGAAATAAAAATACCCTCAGGCGTCCCACAAGGCTCGCACCTGTGACCCTTGCTTTTTGCCATTTATGTAAACGATGTTGCATCCTGTTTTAAGTTCGCATTTTTTCTTGTATTCGCAGACGATTTACTTAAAAATCATAAATCAAGAGGACTGTAAGAAGCTTCAATCCGATCTCGATCGCTTAACCCACTGATGCTGTATGAGTGGTATGGAACTTAATACTAACAAATGCCAATTAATGATTTTTAACCGTGGAAGGAGTCCCATACATAACATCTACAACATCAATGGTTCCCCCTAGCGCAGGTGACTCAAATGAAAGATCTAGGAGCCCTACTTGATAGTCAACTATCTTACACTGATCATATCTCTTCAATTGTATCTAAATCCCTTCAAATTTTGGGCTTTGTCAAACGTTGTGCAAAGGACTTTCAAAATATTCCATCCCTTAAATTGTTATTCTGCTCCCTAGTTCGTCCACATTTGGATTATTGCTCCTGTGTGTGGTCTCCAACATACAATATTCATATTCAGGCAATCGAGAGGGTCCAACATAAATTTCTTAAGTATGTTCAATTTAAGGAGGGGCAAATGGTTGGTAATGATGGTACCAATTATTCCGAATTGGAGAGCCGACTTCACATTACATCTCTTCAGGCAAGGCGCATGTATAGAGACCTCACTATGTTTTACAAACTTCTGCACTCACATTGCCATGGTCCTGAACTTACCAGCAAAATTGGGCTTCATGTTCCTTCTCACCATACCAGACTTAACCACTCGTTTCACCTTAATCCTCATAGAATAAAATTATGGTTATAACTCCTTTTTGAACAGGTCTGCCAGACTGGCAAATGAATTTGAGGATAGGTTGGACTGCTTTTAAAACAAAAAAAATATTTGGTAGGCAGCTGGAGGACTGTCTGAGGGTGTGATGTTTTCTGGTAATTTATTTATTTGAGTGGTTTAATTCCTGTACTGTGGAGCTTGGTTGTGTTACTTTGGCGCGGGGTTCAATTGGTATTATATGTGGTTTTTTTACGTTTTTTTTTTTGTTTTTTCTTTTTTCTTGTTATGTTTGCCATTCTCAAGTTTCTTATTATTGTTCATTCAAATGTTGCATTACCTAATTGTTATTAGTATTGTAAAGCTCTTGAGCTATATAATGTGTTAATAATTGTGATTATATAAATATGTTTGTGATACTTAGGTTAGGTTAAGATTAACTACTAAATGTATACCTATATTTCTTTTTATATTGGGCATTGGCCCGTTAATAAATGAATAAATAAATAAAAAGACACCCCAAAAGCCGAGAATGGTCCAACCTTATTTCGCTATTCGTTTGGTATAAACATTACTCATCACACACCTGCCTATAATAGCCTTTATAATAGAGGGTGTAATTATTTGTATGTAAATTGGTTTGCACTCGTAATGTTAAGTGCTATTTGTAATTTTGAAAGAAACGTTATCTACTTCATCAAGAGGAGCCAAAAAGAACCGATTCTGGGAATTCATTCAGTTACGCTCGCTCAACAATTAGAATTAACTCTATAAAATCTATAATTCAATATACTAGTTGCTCAATAATATTGCAATCAATAACAGATGTCCTTTCCGGGGGGCTTATAAATGAAACATTGGGCTTCATGTTTTTCCTAGGGCTGTTGTAATCCCACTAAAATAAAAAGCTGTATGTCGTTCATATTCACAACATATCTGATATACAAAATTCATTGACAAAACGACATGAAGGCCTAAGCATTTATAATGCAGAATACCACATAAAAAATCTATTTGTAAAAGGCGCAACAAACCGAGATATTAAAAATTCTAAATTGAAAATTTAAAACAAATGGATCTTCGTTGTATTATAAAAACGACATCACAATTCTCGATCCACCTAAACTATCGATGTAAAAGCTCGAAAAAGGCGACCGCCAAAGGCCCAAAAATATTTCTGTGACAGTCTAATCGTAAGTTATGACACTCTATTTTCGTAAACACGCTTTATCGGACTTGGGGACGCGATAGAACTAATTTCTTTCGGTATTGACGAATTAACGTCATGTTTCGGGAAATAAAATTATCGTAAAGACCGAGCTTTAACGGTATATTTCAATTATTTTGATTGTAGAGAGATACTTTGGGTATGCTACGTGCATTAGGTAAGAATTCATATACGTATGTGTTTTCGGTTGGATTTATTTAAGCTGGGAAATAGGTCGAGACATCTGGATCGACGAAGATATATTTGTAATAAATTTAATTAATAAAATGCGTTTGTATACAGCGTGTATATAGATGTTGGTAACGAATGGAAAACTCTTTTATTGTCAATAGCTCAGCAAATGATATTCTTTTTAAAATTTCGTACATGAAAAAATAAGTTTTAATAGTGTCAAACTTGACGTCAAATGTGAGATATACAGAGATGTACTGTTTCAAAATGGAAAATATTAAAAATAATCAAAACTAGGCAAACTAGGTAAATAATATGGAACATCACGTAATAAAAATTAATAATTGTTTGTATTATTAGTGACATCATTTCCCACTTACACAGTGGATCATTTGATGCTCATGAGAAACGAAGGGTATTAAAATCCAAGAAAAGGCATGGCAGCTTATATCAGTGTACATGCATAATGTCACGTTTAGTTTAAGCTCAGATTGTGAATCGATTTGCGTCAGGTGGGAAGAGATTATAAAGAAGGCCTCTGGTATAATAATAACAACGTCTATTGGTCAAATACTTAATGGACTTATTAAGTTTACGCTATACCCGATTACTAAAACACGCATGTCTTTTCGGTTGGGGTATCGTTTGAATTGTTTATTGTTGTATTATTCCCTGTATTATATTAAAGTTCTTTAAGAGCGGTGTTGCGTTTTAATGTATGCTTAGGTTTGGCTATTTCATGAGATAATTATTTAAGGTTCTTGATTTATTCTAACTTCACTCAGCACTTTCAGGTACTGGAACTGTTTAACGTAAATAGTCACTTGACTTAAAATTTTGACGATCTATTGTAGATTCGACTTTAGTACTTTTTAGGCAGATATCCCTCAAGAAATGCGTTCCTGTGATCTGCACTTCCCAAGTTGGATATGAAGATTAGGATATGGTTAGAGAAAGTACTACGTCGCTGTGGACTGCAGTAGCTGAGCGGAATAGGTGAGCGACAAAAGGCTGCTGGACCGATGGTGTGCTAGCTATTGCAACTTTTAGGTTCATTGCCTGCGCTGTTCGCTCGCGTTGTTTATAATTTATGTTGAATATTTACATAATATTTTTTATGTTCAAGTGTAAACTTAGGACAAGGTGATTTAAATGTTTCTAGTAGATTACAATATGATTTTTCTATGATCTTTCTGCAAGGGAATATTAAATTCAAAATAAGTACAGCCTTTTAAAATATAGGGTTACTCTGGTATAAACAACAACCCCATGCAAGAGTTCTGATGGTTAATTGACCTGCCGCCAACTCACCTATTCTATCCAACGGACAGGCTTTAATCTACACTATTTTTAGGGTGACACATTTTTTGGCTATTTTCAACCCGTTGACTGTAAACTCTAACCGTGGGGTGACTTGCCACCCTGAAATTTTAAATGGAAAGGGGTGTCGAGTGATATATCAGTTTAAAGGGTCTTTTCAACGACACCTAGTTTTCAAATTTGGGTTAGTAGTTTACGATGAATAACACCAGAAAGTTCAAAAGAGATTAATCACTTACCAAAGATTTTAGCCTATTAGATGTTGAGAATGTCCATCACCAACCTCCTTGCAGCAGTAGAGACATTGCTCAAAATGTTATCTGATATTTTGTAACTTTCCAAGGGTAATTTGGTTGCATTCTTTAATTGTACCAAATAATCTAATGATTTTGACGATGTTCTATAGATTTTTATTTTTAAAAGTCCCCAAAGGAAAAACCTAATCGGTGATAAATTAGGAGAACATGCAGGCCACTGAATGTCTTCTCTTCTCCTAATCCATCGCTCAGAAAAAGTGTCATCAAAGCATTGATTGATGGGCATAGCGTAATGTGAAGGCGCGCCGTCTTGTTGGAAGATTAGGTTCTCTCCACGATAACGATACTCATCTTCTATTCAGTCCGTTGAAGCTGGATTGACGTTAATTTCCAACAAATCTAAATACAGTTTGCCATTCATATTTCCGGGTTAAAAAAGAAAGGTCCGACAATATGATCTCTGAAATTTCTTACCCACATATTTAGCTTTTGTGGATGCTAGGTATGTACTTCTCAGAATATGGTGGGTTATTTTCTCCATTCAGAAAGAAACAACATTCGTCGAAAAAACAGAAATTCCGGCCGATATTGATTCGCCTACTCATAGTATCACAAAATTCCAAAAGCCGATCATTATCGTCTTCATTTAAGACCATTGGATGTTGCAAGGGTAAAATTTATATTTGAAGTATTCTTTTTCATGTTCATTTCATGTTGATAAATTTATCAACTATATTTCGAAAATTACGGATAAAGCTTCAAAAAAATTAAATAAATTTGGCTGTAAAACAATTCAGGTTAATAAGAATAATCTAGGGAGAAGACTAACAAACAATAAAGACAAAACTGACAAACAATCTAAATCTGGTGTTTACAAAATAAATTGTGTGAACTGTGAAGCTGTATACGTAGGACAAACTGGTCGAAACTTAAATATTAGGATTAAAGAACACAAAAAATCGATTTTACATAATATTATAAACTCTGGCTTAGCAAAACATTGTATAGAAAATAACCATTTTATAGATACGAATAATGTCAAACTTTTACACACCGAAACAAAAAGCAAATGGCTGAACCTTTTGGAGTACTTAGAAATCCAAAAGTCACAAAAAACAAAAGTTATAAATACGAACGACCAAATGACCTGCTCTTTAAACACCTGCATAATTGACAGTGTAATAAACACAAAATACCGTCAGGCGTTTTAGTAGTAGGGTATTACAATTTAGATTTTAGTATACAACTACTCTTGATAAAGGCCTCATCAAGCCAAAGAATAATATGTAGAGAAAAATATCTCACTAAATTATTTTAAAACATCTAAAAGCAGTGTACTAATTATCCCTAGTTTTATTCCTTTTTTCATTTTAACCTCATTTCGTTTCATTTAATTTCGCCATTAGGTTAAGAACATAAGTGTGATATAAATGTTTATATGGAGACCTTTCATTGAATAATCGAGCTCCATCAATATTTTTGAAGAAAAGAGACACAATTTCAATCCTTTCTGCCATGTGTAAGATTATCAATAAATACTGGTCAATTTATTTAAAGAACCAAACAATAGAAGAAACTGACGGAATTTTGTTCATTTGTCGATTAAAATTTATTTTTGCCTGCTTTTACATTTCTTTCGATTTACAGTTTCAAGGTTGAAAATCACCCCCGATTAAGGGCTACAATTATCGTTGAAAATAGCAAAAATATGTGTCCCCCTAAGATTTAAAATCGACGGGTCCGAGTGTTTTTCAGTTTATTATCCGAAAATCAAAAAAAGGCGGAAAGTTTTCGGTGTGGCACAACTAAACAAAAAATGGAGTGTGCTTAATGAAATAGGTACAAGTATTTCTTTATGTTCATTTTGAAATTACGTGCAACAACTTTGATGGTTAAAAACAAATCCATAAAATCAGCCGAGACCTGAGCTTATCGCTTGAAAAATACCAAAATTCTTCTATCCTGGCCCATTTTTCCATGTTCAAATCGTTCTATATGAGATCTCGCAAATAAATTTACTTGCCTACCACAAACGCTATATGCATCGACATGCCAAAAGTAAAATTTTAGTTTGAACAAAAAAGTCCTCATTTTCCTATTCTGATCCATTTTTCCAGCTTCGAGTTATTTTTTATTATTTTTAAGATTTCAGGCAAATAAATATTATAAATCTACATATTCAAAGGCTACCTATTCAAATTTTTAAAATTGCAGGAATTCTAAAAATTTGGGAAATTTATTAAGATTCTCTCCATTTTCTCGTATTTCCCTTTTTTGCCCGAGAAATTGTTAAAGCACTTTTTATACCAAAGGTTTACGAATCTGAGATTGATTTCTGGAAAATAACTATGAGTTGGCTGACCCGTAATCTTAAAATATATTTTTCAAACTGAAGATCAAAAATAAAAATTACCAATTCGGCATTTTTAATCGGATTGGTGCGATTTTTTGGTATGGCCTGCTCTTTAGGGTTTCGTATACTTTTATTGTTCCAGATTAAAAGGCATTATCATTTCTTAAGTGTCTTCTAATACAATTTTTGGCGTTGATTCTTGTCAAGGAATTGGCTTTTCTTAAAAAATTTGCTTTTAGAAAAAAAAATTAAAACCGTCATGTTCTTGACCATTTTAATTCTTTTTTTTAAATAGTTTTTCCAAGATTTTTTTTCTCTAAGTTCCGTAGTAAACTGTTAGTCGTCTCAATTCTCAGTAAGTTTTCGGCGCTAGAACGAGCCAAAGTGACTCCTTTCTCAAAAATATGCACGCCCAAAAAAATACCCACAATTTTCTGTTTCTCGCCAATTTCAATAATCGGAAAATCATCAAAAGGTATGCGTCCAGAAAATGTTGTCAAAATTGTTTATTTTTTTCGACAAAAAATGAAGATGCCAACTTTACTCGAATGAACGATTACCGAGCATCACTGCGTCACGCGTAACTGCTCAGTTTCATTCACTACCCAGAAACAAGTCGATCACTGGGTGCAATATTGGCACATCAACAAAATATTAGTTTTGAGAAAATCACCAATTTGTGAATTTAAATTGAAGAATTTAAATATTCCTTATCAATTCTATTACTTAATCAGAAGTTATATGTCTTAAAACTAGGTATCCAATTGTAATATCACAATTATTTTAACATAACGTCTTTTTTGTTTTTTTTTGTTGACAAAACAATTATTAGTTGTCCCATTATTGATAAAGTGAAATATCTTAGTAGAAAATTCTTAATAAAACTACAATTCAAAGTTTTAGAAACGTTTTATTTTAGCAGCGTTTTATTGCAAAAAATTTGATATTAAAATTAGTTTGGGTTAGTTTGGGTTAGTAGTTAGCTGTAAAAACCTATTTAATAATTTTCGAGATAGGAACTTAAAATTATCAAACTGAAAAAAAATAAGAAAAAATTTCCAATTTCCGCGATCTGCAAATGAGCAATAATAATTCTAAAATTAAAAAAAAAAACTGATCTTTAGGTTTTGGCACGTTTCGGGTTATTATAGAAGTGACTGTGATATTTTTAATGGCATTACTTTTTAACAAATCCATCAGGTCGTCAATTTTTTTCTCTGGAATTGGTATTATATATCAGTAAGCAGGTTTTAGTTCAACGGTTTCGAAAGAGTCAAAGGCCGCCGCTGTTCCCGTATAACGACTAAACTAAGCTTTCTAAAAAAAGTCAGGAGCATCCTTCTGTACCTTAAAAACACGCGTATACTGTCCTTATAAAAATTAAAAGAAGTTTGAGTAGTTTATATTTTTTAATCAGAAAATCTTGGTAATTCAACTGTATAACTTTGGAAGGAGTTCTCGTCTTCTTTTCTTTTGACCAACATCCAAAGTCATGGAAAGTGTAGTCAATCAGCAACTACTCAAGTACTTCGAGAACAACGGAATAATCAGCGATAATCAATACGGCTTTCGCAAAGAGAGATCGACAGGAGATATATTGGCCTATGTCACTCATATATGGAGTAGGGCAATTGATAACTACGGAGAGTCTCGAGCGATTGCGTTGGATATTTCGAAGGCATTCAACAGACGATTTACTCAACACACGTCCTTCCGACTGCCAGCCTTTCTCTGCAGCTGGCTTGTCAGTTTCCATAAAAACCGATCTCTGCACGTTGCAGTTGATGGACACATCTCAAACACATTCACAATTAACGCCGGTGTGCCTCAGGCCGCAATACTTTCACCAACTCCGTTCCTCATCTATACTAATGACCTGCTGACCGAAACGAATAATCCTGTTTACAGTTTTGCAGATGACAGTACCCTTGTCTCCCAATTTTGATCAGAAAAACCTTTACCAGCGACTGAGACTTATCACCGCAGACAGGAGCTGATTACAGAAATTAATCAAGACCTGGAGAAAGTTCAAACTTGGGGCGACAGAAAATTGGTCCAGTTCAATGCAGCAAAGACCCAAGCAGCCACGTTTACCAAAAGGGCCAATACGGCGGGCCCTGACATCATTATGGCAGGATAGCCCATTCCTTCATCCTCGTCAATCGGACTACTGGGTGTCTCGGTCAACAGCAATATTTCCTGGCATGACCACGTTGCTAACATCGCAAATTCTGGGAAGCTTGGTGCGCTATTTCGCAACAAAAGTTTGTACACCGTAGCAGTTGCTCTTGCTCTACAAAGCGCAAATAGGACCGTGCTTAGAATATTGCTCACACATCTGAGGTGCCGCACCAAAGCACACCCTAAACCTGCTGGATTCCATTCAGCTGTGCGCCTCATCGGCGTCCCGAAGTTGACCCGGAATTTACAGATTATTTTTACGGCAGATGTTCCCAGGATTGGGCCCGCCTCATACCGCCCCTGGCAACGCCCGTCAGACAATCACGACACACGGCAAAAGCGCACCAGTTCGTTATAGAACTGGAAACGCCTAGAACATCGCTTTACAAGAACTCCTTTGTATCACTCTGGAACTCACTCCCAGGACATCTAATTACAACCTACAACTATTAAAGAACCGTGTCAGTCAACATCTTCGCGCACACACCGCTCGTCGAGCGCCATAGGATCTCCCTTTAGTGTGTGTGCCACTGTCATAAAAAAAATATATTACGTAATGGTGTGGTGTGTAAAGTGAACCCGACCTTACTGACTATGTATTACTTACTTAATATTATACTTAGTTACAGCGTAAAAGTAGGAGTATTATTTTTGGTGCCCTGAGCCATTATCAGGAAAAAATACAGTATCTAAGTCATTAGCAATATAACTTCCACTCTGTTCTAAATAATTTATTAAGCAGGAGCCAATCAAATAAGGCCACACACAGTAAAATTATAAGCTGAGAGTTTAAATTTGTAGTAAAATTATGAAACGTGGCTCTTTGGTGTTGTGCTTGCAAATCACAGAAAACGGCCTTATATTTTTTACTACATTCTTTTTATCTGCTTCTTGTTCTTTTGTGTTTAGATTCTTTTTCTTTGTATCAAATCGCCATCCTCTATTTTCTTTCTCTCATCAACAACCACATTTTCATATGCAACACGCTAAATATTGCAAATAGACTGTGGAAGAGCTTCAGTTGGCAATAAATGCTTTTCGAAACGGCGAACTCGGTCTAAATGAATGTGCTAGAACCTATCATATACCCAAAATTACCTTAAAAATGCATTTGGAATCAAAAAACAAAATAGCCAAAGGAACAGTAAAATTTCACGGGGGCGTCAAGAGATATTGATATCGAAATTAAATCTCATTTGTTAAAATTAGAGGAAAAGAAAATGCGTGCCCTGGTAAAAAGTGGTATTACAATTTCATGAAAAGAAACCCAGACTTGTCTTTAAGACAACCGGAAAATACTTCGATTGCAAGAGCAAAACTATTTAATCGAGAAAACGTGAATGACTTTTTTAATTTGTTAGAAAACATTTGCGACGAAAATGCTTGTGTTTTTTTTTTATTTGGGTTAGTTTGGGTTAGTTTTATTTGGTCACGCCCCGGGGCGAAAGAAGCGAGCATAGGGCCATGCGGGAAGTTAACATACGATTGTTCTGATTGGTCCGATAATGCATCATGCTTCAATTCAAGACGATGTGAATTCTAGCGTTTTTGTTTCTAGGTTTTATGTTTGCTTTACACAATCTACGAGCATTATACACAAGGTGGCATTGGCGCGGTGATTGTTCGGAGCTCCGTCTGTCTGCTCCCCAAAGTCTTGTGATAGTGGCTGCGTGCCCCTTAAAAACGCGCGAAATTCAAGACTGACAATAGTATCTTGCGAAACCAAAGTCAAATACAGATGTGCTATTATTGTTGGTTGTTAAAACACAAATATGCTCTTATTATGATATAATTAACTAAATGCCACTATTGAACCTAGTGAACGAAGTGTGCTCAACACTTCCAAAATAAATACTACATTATAATCAAGTGCATAAACAGGAAGGTATCGATCGCGTCCAACTATGATCGGTCCAACGTTATCGTTCAGCCTGCGCTTTACATATTTAGGCCACGCTAGCTGACATTTAAATTTCTAAACATTTTCCGTCCTAGAGAGGAAATGGTATTCTTTCCAAAATAAGGAGAAAAATGCTCATTTATTACTTTGGAGGAAAATGCATTATTTCCTCCCACGGGTAAATCTAAGGAAGGATAGGGCACTTTACTCCGTTTTAATATGTATGATTTCAGTACTAATTTTCCCAGATATATATAAAATGAAAAATAAGTGCCGGTCTACCTCATTATGCATGGTTCTATTGTTTATATTAGAGTATCTATAAGTTTATCTTATATGAAGCTTTTACCTAAATTACCCTTTTTATTAATGTTAGGTTCAATAAAAAATAACAAAATATACAAGGTGTAACCAAATACATACAAAAAAAAATGCGTCAAGGTCGATTTAGGAAATTCATGTAGACCCATCCAAATAACCGGAATTAGAAAAAAATCCGAAAAAAAATTTCATCTGTTTTCACGTCTCAAAAAAGGAAGACACCTGCTAACTTTGTTTTCTTAAATGTAATATACCACATTTTTTAATGATTTTGAAATTTCTATTAAATACTGCATATTTTTTGTACCATGATTTTTTTCAATATAATTGAAATCTCTGCTACTGGTACTATGCTTGGCCGAAAATATTTCCTTCGTCCATTTTTTTACTTTTACATAAATCATAGGGTGAATGCATGCATAATAAGTAAAAACAACCAAAATTATTATGCAAATCTATATTGTACAGGGTTATTTTTTATATTTTCCCACCCCCTTTAACTTTTTTGTGCCACTGTGTAGAAAAAATATGTAAATAGGAAAGTTGTAGTGCTTGCGAAGTAGTTCTCAGAAAACATTTTTTGTCTATACAGGGTGTTGCAAAAAGTGTGAAAAACAAAAAAAATATATATTTTTTAAATGGAACACCCTGTATATTTCTCCTCAGGACGAAAGACCTTTGTTCTCCGATTACAAAAATATATAATTTGTCTACATTTGCTTAAGCCATTTCTGAGCTATTTAACTTTAAAAGTTGATTTAAATAAAATAAATCATTGTTTTAATAATTTTTTATTATTATATACAAATTCGTATCTTAACATGTTTGGTAATAAAAACTTCAGTATTTCAATTATTGTTGAATATGCCCACTATTGATACAATCTCGGAAGTCGCTTTCTAATTTATTTGTTGCATGGGTAACAAAAATTGGATTCTTCTGGTTAAGGTCGTTGATATAGTATACAATTCTCACCCTGAGCTCTTTAATAATGGCACTTCTCTGAGCATAAACTTTGTTTTTAAATATACCCACAAAAACGCATCTAAGGGCGTTAGCTGGGCTGTTCGGTGGCCAGTGGACGGTTCCCCGCCTATTACTTGAGCAGATTGGCGAATTGGAAGCATACCAAGAGAATCTCTGTTTCCTGATTTAAAAATTGTATATATCTTTCGCCAGTTAGGGAACCTTCATAAAACATAGAGCCAAAAATTTGACATAATAGCTGTTTTTGTCACTGTCATTCACGGCTATTTTGACACATTTCATATTTTTTTTAATGGCGAGCAAGGCTACTTCGATTGGTTTGAATTCATGCTTTGTCAACTTTTAAAGGCAAATAGCTCGGAAATGGCTTAAGCAAATGCAGACAAATTATATATTTTTGTAATCGGAGAATAAAGATCTTTCGCTCTGAGGAAAAATATACAGGGTGTCCCATTAAAAAAAATATATTTTTATTTTTCGCACTTTTTGTAACACCCTGTATAGACAAAAATATGTTTTCTGAGAACTACTTCTCCAGCACTACAACTTTTATATTTACATCTTTTTTCTAAACAGTGGAACAAAAAAGTTAAGGGGGGTGAGAAAATATAAAAAATGACCCTGTACTTGGGAAATTATTGCATCCGCTCTATATAGAGTGAAACAAATTCGCTTCTAACCGTAAGAGGTACGAAGCTTGTTAAATGGGGGCAAAATAGTGCAATTAAAGGTTCATTGATATGCCGTTGAGAAATTTAGAAAATTCCGATTACTTCTGGAGATAATCAAATCAAATCAAACCTTATTAATGTCAAAATGTTTAAACACTTACATACGTCAAAACAAAATACAAAATACAAGTAAATGAAATCAATTAAATAAACAATGGAAAAGTTACAACACAATACACATTTCATAAGTTAAAACACAATGGATAGGTTAAAACACAATACATAGTTTTTTTTCTTTAAAATGAAAGCGTTAGAAACTCATTAAATAAGTAAAATAAAATTTAAAAATAACCGCAATTTTCATTGAATTTTTATGGAAGAATTGAGAAATTGGTAGCGCAGCTTCAGCAATCAACAGATCTTTAATGCCTTTTCTGAACTTTAAAAAAGGAATTGATCGTATACTCATTGGTAGAGTGTTATAGAATTTAATACCACAATACCTGACCCCAGTTTGGCATCTCTTTAACCTATTATAAGGTAGTACAGCATCTTCCCTATGGCTTGTGTGATATTCATGTATGCCCTGATGAGTCTCTATAGTGTCATAGTTTTTCTTTATGTAAATTAAGCATTCAAAAACATACACTGATGGAAAGGTTAGTATCCCCAGGTGTTTAAAAGCCCCCCTACAGTCCTGCCTGTAAGTCAGTCCTGCCAGCACTCGTATTGCTCTGCGTTGAAGACCAAAAACTTGGGATGACTGAGGGGCATGACCCCAAGCCAGGACGGAGTAAGACATGAGAGAGTGGAAGACTGCAAAGTAGGCCATACGCATTGCATCTTGAGATATGTTTGTTTTTAAATTACGCAGTAAAAAAACGATTTCGGCATGTCGTCCCGCCAGCCCATCTATGTGCACATTCCACAGAAGCGCTGGATCGAGATCAACCCCCAAGAACCTTAAACTGCATGCAGTATTTGAGTCTCCCAAGTCCCTTATGGCAAACACCATCCTGTTTGTCAATTCCGTATTGAGCAGAAGCCTATTGGATGCAAACCAACTCTCTGCAATCTTGAAAGCATTCTCGGATTTGTGATTGATTGATTGATTGATTGAGTGTGTGTGCATGTACCTTGATTGTTGTGTCGTCAGCAAATACTGTGTATGAACTGTCCTGGCCCAAATGGGGAAGATCATTAATATATAATAGAAAAAGCAAGGGCCCGAGGACTGATCCCTGAGGAACGCTAATATTAAACACACTATTTGCTGACAGCACACCACCCAATTTAACACACTGTATTCGATCTTTCAGGTAGGATATAATAAGTTCAATACTCTCCTTGCCTATATTATAGAAGCTAAGCTATTGTATAAGAATTTCATGGTTCATACAGTCGAACGTATTGCTCAGATCGCATGACAGGACTGAGCTATATTCAAGGTTGTCAAAACCTTCCAGGATACCGGATACCAAGTCCAGTATCTCCATCACAGTGTTTTTGCCCATGCAGAGGATCTAGCTCTGAAGAAGGGACATTTTTAAATTTTTGCTTGACGAACAGCATCTTTGTAAATACAAGAAAAACGCTTATATTCCTTATCAAAAATGTCATTTTTATATTGCTTTTTTGCCTCCCCAAGAAAATGTAAATGTTCTCTCATCTGGCGCAGATTATCATTAAACCAGGAGAGGTTGTTACTTTGATCTGAACGTACCATATACTGTTTCTCTGGAAAAGACGACAAAAAAGCAGTTTCGAGTTTCCGCAGAAATCTATTAAACTTCCCACCCACATCAGTGTTATTTTCGTTAAGAAAATCAAACGAACTACTTTCTATTGTGTTGAAAAAATCACATAAACCATGCTGTGTTATGGGTCTAAAAACCTTTTTGCTTACAATTGTCTCAGAAGGAACCATTAATTTAACTGCAGCTAGTTGAAATTTATGATCTGATAATTTACCTCTGAGGTCAACAATTCAGAATCACAACTGACAAAAATATTATCTAAACAATTTTCATTTCTTGTTGACTTAGTTATAGTTTGTTTAAGGTTAGAACTCACTAAGACATCCAAGAGAGCCACGGTATCAGGGTTTTATTCATTAAAGTCTACAATAAAATCTCCCATTAATATTATATTAGATCCTTGTTTAAAACTGTGCAAAACAGTTTCCAGTTCAGATAAATTGCCTCAAAATGACCGGATGGTGATCTGTAGAGGGCCAAAACATACAAATGTTTGCTATTAAAATACACACATGAACATTCAATATATTTCTCTAACATTGGAACATTTATTTTCTTAAAATCCTTACGAAAACTGCTTTTAATATAAATGGCAGTACATCTACCAACAAACTGCTGTCTGCGTGAAGAATCTATTAGCCTATATCCACTAATCGTGAGGTTTTCTATTTCCTGTGCATCAAGTCAATGCTCACTGATGCAGAGAAAATCACAATCCTTATCTATTAGAAATGCTTCAAGCAAAAGATATTTATTTCTTAAAGATTTAGTATTTACATGACAAACCTTTAGACAGTTCTCTGGTTTGTTTTTTCCTATGGATTTCGGTGGATCACCTGTCGGTTCTGAATATTGAGAAAATTGTTTATAATGGTTTTTTTTGGCCACAGTTCCGCACACAGGTACTTTTCTCGATTACCATGGGGCACAACAAGTTTAAACGAACTGCGGTAATTGTCCTTTCTGGTTGCTATTTTCTCACAGGTATTCTTGAGGCCCATTTTCGCCAGGAACGCCAATACATTCTCGGAATTTACTTCAAGTCCTAGGCCAGATACGAAAAGGAAAGACATTCTGGCGGCCACAGCAAGCTCATTGGAGACTTCATTTACGCCCTTTATTGGAGCTGGGCGCGTAGAGTTTAGATTTTGGCTATTTTTTGCTTTCTTTTTGTTAATTACTTCCGTCCATTTTGAATTTTCATCTGTTAATACGTCATCATTGACAATATTGACGTTGACATTATTTTCGGGATTTTGGGAAAAAGCCGTTGCTGTCACGTTTCGAGTTTCGGTTATCCGCCCTCTCGGTTAGTGCTTTGCTTGTTCGGGCAGCTCCGACTGTTTTCGTCAGTTTGGTATTGATCGATGTCAGCTGATGCAGCGTTGCCAGGTATTTCCTTACTCGACTTCTTTGCCTCTGTGACTGGGAGTGGCTTTTCAGACTTGCGCGTTTTGAGATTCTCCACTCAGCTGCTTTGTCGCGGCTGTGGACACTGTTGCCAAGCGTTCTGATGATTTCCTGGGAATTTCTTCAAGTTTCCTTATTTTTTCTTCCATAAGCATCATGTTTTTGTATAATATCTTTTCTTTTTCTTTTAACAGGAATATTACCTCGTCCTTACTCTTTGTTAATTCCTCCAGGACCTTGAGATTGATGCAATCTGGGGATTTGGAACTTTTGACCTTGTTGACGTCCTCGAGGTTTGTGACTTTGGGTTGACAGACAGACCTTATTTTCTTTCCCTACCACCACCAAACCGGGAATTCTGAGTGCACAGGAGGTGTGGAACACTTGACTGCACAAAATGCACTTTGCTTTTGTTTTTTCTGTTATTTTTTTACAGTATTTACAACACAAATTTTCACAGCTACTTTCGACGTCTACATCTGACCCCGTATTCGTAATAAACCGAAACATGAGCTATTTTATTTTTATTTTTTCCTGACTTTATTTCAAGAGATTATATAAGGAATTTAACTTTATTATTGCCACTTTTTCTGTCAAATTTTAAATTTGACGTTTCGTGTCCGGGCCCTCATCATAAACTTCATTTTTAAATACAGACCTGGATGTTTTACTTATTTTTTTAGATGCCTTTGGTTCCCCAAAACCAACGATGTATCACACTTGTCCAATAGCGGTAACAAATATTCTCAAATGGGTGATACATAGTTGGTTAAAGGAGACCAAAGTCTTCTAAAAAAATTAAATAAAAAAACAGGTCCGCATTTAAAAAAATTAAGTTGAAGTTGGCGACCCGAACACGAAACGTCAGATTTAAAATTTGACACTTACATCTTATAAAAGAGACAAAGTGGCAATAATACTGTTAAATTTATGTTATACTATCTCTTCAAATAAGGCCAGGACAAAATAAAAATAAAATAGCTGCTTTTCGGTTTTTACGGATATCTCCGGAAGCAGCCCAAATTTCTCAACAGCATATTAAGGCTGATTTTCATATATAGGACTGTGCACCGACTGTGCGCCTACTATGCTGCGGCCGTCTTCTTTTTCACAATAGGACTAGACGACCGCAATACGGTCGTAGCACAGTCCTTTATGTGTAAATGTAAATAAGGGTTTCAGTGCCTTTTATATGGAACATATAACTTTTTGATTTACAGTGAAAACGACACGGTAGGTGCACGGTAGACGCACAGTCGGTGCACAGTCCTATATATGAAAATCAGCCTTTAATGAACCGCAAATTGCGCAACTTTTCCTCCATATAAGAAGCTTCGTATCTCTTATGGTTTCCGAGATCCTAATGGTGAGAAGAAACAAATTTGAGCAAACCATTCAATGAAATTACTATTTTCTTGATGCCTTCCTAGCATTTATAAAAAGTGAAAATTATTCAAAAATAACAAGTGCGACGCGTTAAAGGAAAAGTTATGCTCGAGTTATCGCCTCCGCGAACCTCCACTTTTCCTAAAAATAACAGAATAAATTACCTCCGCGACAGGGTCACACAAAATACATTAACGTATACGCAATGTTTACACGTAAAGACCGCCTTATAATTGCCGGGATTCGCAATAAAATATTGTTTTATCGTATATAAATACCTAGGAATATGTTCTTGCAGTGGGTGTCAGGTGCTTCACATGGGGTCATAGACCCATGCCCGGCGTACTCTGTCGGGACAGTATGGGCAGTTTTCGAAATGTCCCATTGAATAACGCTAAGGCCGCGCTTATCCAGTTCCTTAAACGTTCGTTTCGCATATTTTAAACCTATGAATAAACTTAATTATAAACACTTCAAAATGCCATTGTCATATCTTGATTACTTTACGATAATTAACATTCGGGAATATAGTCGAGCCTACAGATTGAAACGAAGTTTTATTCGTCATTAACGATGCCCGTGTGTTTGAATAGATGAGAAACTAATTGGCGTGTTCGCCGAGCATTAAAAATTATTATTTGGTTTGTTTAGTTAAGCGTACTGGAGAAATTATGCAACAAACATGTACCTCGGCTAGCTGCTCAACTGCAATAGTCTTGATAACATATATTTAAGTGACAAAATCTGATGAAAACTATGAAACAAATAGACTAGTCAGAATTGCAAATGTATGGCTGAAGTACGCCAGCAAATTTGGCGATTAAAATAATCAGAATGATAATGACGTATCTTGGCCAAAAGAGCCGTCAACGCCTTGGAATGATTTGGTCAGAATACACATCTGACAAGATGATATGAAGAAGAAGAAGAAGATGATGAAGATTCGTAGCGTAATTATTGGTCTAGGCTAGGAGATAAAATCAAATGAACAATGAGCTTCTGGACAATAAGTTGCTACCATTTATATAAGCACCGAGGGCACAGTAAATGAAGCTTTTGATTAAGTACTTCTTCAACACTTGACTGGGAGGCCAAGGGTGTTAACATCAATGGTGAACAATTAAATAACCTTCGCTTTGCAGATGATATTGTACTTCATGCCGAGAGTATGGATGATTTAAAACCATGATACAGGAGTTAAACAGTGCCGCAAAAAGCTACGGCCTACAAATGAACGCAGCAAAAACAAAAGTAATGTCTAATTCCAATAATGTTACAGATGTTGACCTTGATAAGAACAGTAAAATTAAAGTCGTAGACGAGTACGTGTACCTCGGACAAAGAATATACTTCTATCAGGACAGTCAGAGAGCGGAGATATCCAGAAGAATTCGGCTTGGATGGACAGCATATGGAAAACTTAGGGATGTCCTTATTTCCAAATTTCCACAATACCTTAAAACACAAGGCTTTGACCAATATGTCCTGCCGACCTTAACGTACGCCGCAGAAACATGGAGCTCTAGTGAAAGGACCATGAAGTGTTTAAGGATTACTCAAAGAAAAATGGAGAGGAAAGTGCTTGGAATACGATACAAGACCGAAAGACAAACGAATGGATCAGACTAGAGACAACAGTGATAGACATCGCAGAATGGGTGGCAAAGCTAAAATGGAAATGGGCTGGCCATTTGATGAGGACCGACGATAATAGATGGACCAAGAAGACAACTGAGTGGAGGCCCAGAACAACTAAAAGGAACCAAGAACGAGATGGAAAGATGACATCCAGAAACTGGCAGGTACCCAATGGATGAATAAGACTAACCGCAGAAGCGAATGACGATAAATTGGAGAGGCTTATGTCCAGAGATGAACGGAGAGAAGCTGATGATGAGGATGACTTCTTCTTCCTTTTTATTATCTTCTTATAATAAATAAAAATAATAACGTCTATTACTCACAACAAATGAGGTGACCTGATTTGAAGCAAACCCAAAAGGAAAACTAGTGAGTAATATGCCCACACTTCATGCTCAAGGGCAGATTCCGTTCTCCCAGTGCGGCTCCTAAAGAACAGAGCCAAGAAAAATAATAAGCCTAATAGTCATAGTCATAGTTATAGTCAATTATGATTTATTGTCCAAGAAAAAATAATTCTATTGACAATGCATGAACTTTTTTTATGGCAGTGGCATCCACACTAAAGGGAGATCTTATGACGCTGGACGAGAGGTGTGTGTGCGAAGATGTTGATTGACACGGTTCTAGGTAGTTGCAGGTGGTAATTAGGGGGAAACAGATGCCCTGGGAGTGAGTTCAACTGTGATGCAGTGCGCCAGACATAGGAGTTCTTTTAAAGCGATGGTCTAGGTGTTTACAGTTGTACGACGAACTGGTGACTATCTGACCGGCGTTGCCAGGGGCGGGGTGGTTTGGGCCAAATCCTAGGAACATCTGGCGTGAAAGTATCTGTAAAACAGGGACATCTCGGCCGCATGTCTGCGGTGCTCTAGACTATCCAGATTTCGGGTCAATTCCGGGTCGCCGACAAGACGCACGGCTTTCTTCTGAATAGAATCCAGTAGCTTTAGAGTACGGCACCCTAGATGTGTGAGCAATATTCTAAGCACGGACACGGTCTTATTTGCGCTTTTTAGAGCAAAAGCAACTGTTGCGGTGCATACAGTTTTTGGTTGCGAAACAGCGCACCAAGCTTATGGGAGGCTGATTTTGCAGTGTTAGCATCGTGGTCATGCCAGGACATATTGCTGTCGACCGAGACACCCAGCAGTCCCATTGAGGAGGATGAAGGAATGGTCGATCCTGCCATAATGATGTCAGGGCCCGCCGTATTGACCCTCTTGGTAAACGTGGCTGCTTGGGTCTTTGCTGCATTGAACTGGACCAAATTTCTGTCGCCCCAAGTTTGAACTTTCTCCAGGTCTTGATTAATTGCTGTAGTTCGCTCCTGTCTACGGTCTGAGTCGCTGGTAAAGGTTTTTCTGATCTAAATTGGGAGACAAGGGTACTGTCATTTGCAAAACTATAAAAAGGATGATTATTTTTGGTCAGCAGGTCATTAATATAGATAAGGAACAGAGTTGGTGAAAGTATGGCGCCCCAAAAGTGCCCACTTAAAAGTACAACCATCAATAAATAAATAATCAACAGCACAACAATACAGATACAAATGTTACAAACACTTTGACAAACAGAATGTTCATGCAAGCAATATTACAACCTCCAACTACCCAGAAATGTAAAACAAGGAATTCTTAAAATTACCTAGACTGTAAAGTCATAAACTATCACCATAGTAGACCTCCAGGCTGTAATCAACTCTTTGCAAATAAAAAATCCCTAGCACCTCTACGGAATAATCCATAATTTTCAGTAATCTTAAGATCATTACTTAGATGGTTAAAAATATGCATTCGTATAATATGGAGAATTTTGTTAAAACAGACTTAAGTATAGGCAAGCTCATACTAGGATTCAAACTAGCTCTAGTATTGTACGCGTTATCCCGAGTTCCCAAATCGGAACAAGGTACAGAGTGCTCACGACCTGCAACCTTATACGAATAACGAATCGTCCTCTTTTGCAACAAAAATATCGAGTAAAACAGTTGCCTGTTAGTGAATCCTCAAAAAGCAGTACCATACCTCACACGAGACTCGAAGTGAGTGATATACCATTTTCAAGGTTGAACAAGAAAGCTCATTAGGAGCTATCCTGATTGCAAAGCAAGGAGCAGATCACTTCTTTTCTAGTGCCTTTATGTAACTCTCCAATTTGAGTTTATTACCTATTATGAGACCTAAAGAGTAAGAGGTTTATTTTCTATAATTTGATTCTCCAGGTACAAATGATTAAAGCAAAAAACAAAGGTGATTATACTGGTTCTATCTACATTAAAACGAGGCAAGTTTGCATCATACCAAAGCTAAATTTCGAGGTCACTATCAACAGTTATTTTCTGGTCGTCCCAATGTTCACCATGCCAAAGAATACTAGTATCATCTGCAAAAAAGTGAACGAATCCCGGATCTTCAACGCTGCTAAGTCAATTAAATGTAACAAAAATTAAATGGGTCCCAAAACAGAGCCCTGAGGAACATTTCTAGTAATAAGTGATTCAATAAAGCATGCACCATCCACCTTTTCCATCTGCCCATAAGATAGGTAGAAAACCATTTTCTTGTAAGCTCGCCAAACGCAAAGGGAGCTTCTACAGTAGTACTCCATGATCCACACAATCGAATGCTTTGAAAAATCAAGGAATATTGCCTCAACAGCCTCGTCGCCATTTAAACCTAGGTAAACCTGATGGAGCAAAGAGAAAATTGCGTCATCTTTATTTCTTCTCAAGAGAAAACCAAATTGAACAGGATTTTATATTTTGGCATTTTCTAAAAAATCATCAATCTCTTTATCATCTACTCAATAACCTTTTAGAACGTGGACAAAAGGGAAATGGGACAAAAGCTGGAAGTATCAACCATACCACCTCCCTTAAACAGCTTAATAACAACGGCACTTTAACCAAGAAGATTGGTTAATTGTACCTGCAAGCGCATGCAATGTAGGCTTCGGCAAACTCTCCAAAATTCTCACAGAGATTTCATCATAATTGTTTGCTCTTTCATTAAAAATCAACTTTATTTCTGCCACGTTTGTTCTTCCCAGAGTGAAAATGTCAGGAACGTGAACATCCACCAAATAATCCATGGGATCCCTCTGCGAATTCAAACCTGAATTAAATATGTCCCCTATTGTGCAGTACAAACATGTAAGGACGTTTGGATCAATCTCGATACCACTCCGCACCAAATTGGTATTACCTCTCAATTGGTTAACTATTTCCCAGTTCCTTTTTGTTTTGTTTTTTGCACTCTCAATTATTGTCTTTCTATAATAAAATTATCTTGCCACTCTAATCACCGTTCTATAAATTCGTTTATACTGATTAAAATATCCAACAAAAACTGATTCTGACTGTGATACTTTTCTATAGAATGTAATGAACTTAGTTTTTTGCTGAGGTCTTTATACCACGAGTAATCCATGTCCCCATCCATCCATCCATCCATCCATCCATCCATCTTTGACTCCAAGATTTTGCAAGGAAAAAGCCTGTCTACAAGCGCTCGTCAACAAGGTATGAAATCGTTCAATAGAATTCTCTACCCTGAGAAAATCACTCCAAACTATACTGCTACAATTCACTTTAAACCTATTAGAGTTCTATTACTGAAAATTGTACTCTGCCTAGTTTTTTTTTACACTTTACCCTAGAGTTAGTAAAACAAGCGAGCAAAACTGCTTCATGGTCAGACAGACCCGAAGCGACAGTAAAATACCCTATCATAGTGGCCAAGAACTGTCCGAATGGTGTACAGACATGCATTTTAAGGTTTATAGACCTCAAAATGCAATTCAGCAACTGCTTGGCTAAAGATGCCACATCCATAAACTTTATATTAAAATCATCTGCCAGGACAACATTAGAATGGACAGGTAATCTAGATAGAAGCATTTCAAGGCGATTGATAGACACATTAGCCTCACAGCCTGGAGGTCTATAGATACACACTACATTCAAACTAAAAGAAAAATTATTGGGAATTCAAATTCCCTTTCAACAGTCAAATTATCAAATTTATCCACACGTACAATCAAATTTCGTACTTCGTACACATGAGTGAGCCCAGATGGGTGCCTTTCCCTGTGACTCTTGGTCTATTGTGGCTCACATCCATGGTTTCCACTAGACCAGAGGCTTGAGTCTTTTCATGAAATCGATTAGCATTTTGATGTGGATGGTTTTGAAATCTATAAATAGTTTTCAATCTATTGCCATTTGTGAATTTCCAAACATTATTTATCTGTCCTTTTCATTTCTGGATAATGGCATAAAATATGCTTCATTGTTTCTTCATCCTCCAAGCACAAGCGGCATTCCGTTTCTTCGGAAAGCCGTATCTTGTTCATGTGGCTTCTTAGACGACAATGGTCAGTGTAGATGTTAACTACAGCATGTACGGCTAAGTTGAAGTAGTTGTTTAGTTCTCGCTTCTGATGGCAAATTCAGTGTTATCTTTGAATTAGTCAGGCTTGGTAACTCTCTTCATTTGTCGACAAATTGATGTTATGACCACCTGGAGAGGGCTACTTTAGCTGGGTTCCAAGCTATTCCTAGTACTGGTTCCGTTCCTATGAAGCATCAGCTCTTTCGTTTCCTTCATATCCTGCATATCCAGGTATCCAGATCAGTGTTAGTTTATTTTCTCTACCTAGTTTGGTGAGAAGTTCCTGGCAGTTCCGATTGACTTGCCTTTCCAGTTCCTATCGATGAGTCACTGTGCAGTCATATCAATGGCTTGAACTTAAGCCTGAAAAATGGTTGCATGTTTGCCTAGGGGACATTTAAGCTCAACCTTTTTATTTCTATTCCATGCAGCGGCTCCTGTACCATCATTGGTATTGGAGCCATCAATGATCCAACTATTCTCTGAGGTTCTCAGATCTTCCGAGTTTCTTGCCCATTCGTTTCTCTGGTAGGAGGGTGTCATAGGTATGATAATAGTTACTTTTGGTAGGCATAACATCTGAGGGTAGACACAACACACTGCCCCGCTCATTAGCGTTTTGCAGCTTGTTTTACATCATAATGATCGCCTGCGGATTGTTGGTCACCACCTGTGCACAATCAGAAACAAATCTCAGATTGCATTGTGTACAAGAATCATAGTTATCCCATGTAAAATTTGTTATCTGCAATAGATTGATGCTGTATTGTAGTCGGAAATACAACATGGCTCATTTTTTCCAGCCAGTGCTCGGCCAATAAGAAAAAATTAGGTCTATTACACAATTCGAGAAGCACGCTCAGTTACTCCTTTTTATTTCTAGCAGATTGAATATTTAACAAAAACAAAGACAAAATAATTTGATCAATTTCTATATACTTATTTGTAACCGAAAGGGTTTGCTTAAAAAAAGAGCAGCCTCATCAATGACCATAAGAACAGTAGCAAGGACAGCCACCACACAACCAAATTGACCACGGTCAGTTTCAACTTTAACTGGGTCAGATGTATTAAATTAGACCTATTAATATTTTTATCAAAAGAGATCAGCCTCTGCAAAACAACAGTTGCTAATTTTTACAACCCTATAAAGTTCAGAAATGGATTATTTTCAACATAACACTTAAAGTGCATTTTCACAGACAGCAAAGATACCGAACCAATTTAGAATAGATTTCTGC
>MU192438.1:7016-29122 GCA_016904865.1 Pissodes strobi
TAGATACTTAGGTAGGTAGCTATGGTAACAATATTTGTTGACAAGTCACAAACATTTGACCCTGATGAACTCTTTAAATGTGATATTGATATTATACACAACAGCAAAATCGTCATTGTTAAAATTTGTGAAATATAATATGGAGTATAAACTTAAACGGGCAGACAAGCGCAAACATTTTATGTTAACAAAAACACGTTGCTCCGACCAAAATTAAAATTTTAAAAAACCATCTTCAATTTCAAAATTCAAGTGAAAACATTTAGTTTGTTTTTTGAATTAAAGTTGGTTATTTTAAAATGGATGTGGTGCAAGACAATGGGTCTACGATTTAGATTTAAATAATATGCCAAAAGTAGTAAAATGGAAAGGGGAGAGATTTATTTTGCTGCATGCAGGATAGCATTTTTTTATTGACCTAAATCAAAAATTAAGAAGATATTTTATGGCTAACATCGCAACTCCAACCCCACTGAAAGCGAAACATTCGAACACATTCGGGAGGGCAACAATTGGGACAGACTGCATTTATTTTACAATGTCAATTTTAACACTATAAAATTTGTCAATAATTGTCAAAATTTAAAACTCTTGTTTCTACTAGTTAATAAAACAGGATAAATTTACTAGCTGGGGATTTCTATTGAAGAAAATATTACTTTATTAAACTAATATTGTATGAAAATAAAATTCGCATCAGGTGACAGGATATCTAAAATAATCATTAGTTTGTTTTATTACTATTTATAGATATACCCAGTGACTTACCACTTTCCATAGAATTAGTTAAAAATATACATTATAGAGCCTGTCCCAAATTGATGATGTGTATTGATATCTCGGAAACTATAAGACATAGAAGAAAGGTTAAATTAATGGGGAAAATAATTCTGTTATTAAGTAAAACCCGTTCGCCAAATGATTCTAACTGTTGGGATATTGCATTTTTTTAAATCTGCGACAAATTTATATTTTTCAAGATATATGATGTCTGTGAAAACAATTCTCAAATCGCCTTTTTACGTAGAACTTAATTATTTAATCAGATTTAGATTTCAACGTTTCGATTTTCTGGAACCATCATCAACTTATGTTTTTTAAATACGGAGAGGGATTTTTTATTTTATTTTTGGACAGCTTTTGGTCTCCCAAAACCAACTATGTATCACACTTAACGCATGTATGCAAATTATTTTTACAAGGTATAATACTCCATCAGCTAACACATTGGAGCTTATGAAAATACCTTTAAGTTACATACAAGTCTGTTAAGTGTGATACACAGTTGGTTTTGAAAGACCAGAAAAGCTGCTCAAAATTTAAATAAAAAAAATAATTTGCAAACGATTCCAGAAATCCGAAATATTGAAATTTAAATATGATTAAATATTAAATTATACGTAAAAAGTTGCAATGAGAATGATTTTACAGATTTGAAATATCTTAAAAATTTTTACAGTTACGGCAGATTTTTAAAAATGCAAAATATAGGTTTTTTTCGATATAATACAAAATCCCCAACAGTTAGTATCACTTGGCGGACGGACCTTAGTTCTAAACAAAATCGTCTAAAACTTTCCCCATTTAACCGTTCTTATAGTTTTTCAGATCCCAATGGATCCATCACCATTATGGGATAACACTTTCTAAAAAAAACTGCCGTACTACTTTATAAACAAATAAACCTAAAAAATAATTAGACATAGGTAAAGAGCGCTCAACGTAACTAATACTCATATGTTCAGAAATAGAATTTTAATTTACGGTTTATCTCGTTTCTGCGAAGAATTTATTGAGAAAGTGGGCTATGGCTATGACCCAGTAAACGCGTATCAAATCCGACCAAATTTAAAGAATATTTGAAGAAACTGACAACTCTGTTCAGATGTCACAACATACGTAATATTTTAACGGATTACATAAGGTAGCTCGTGCACAAATGTATATTCAATATATTATGGATGTCACAAGGATAGTACTAATTAATTATTGAAATAGTGTATGGTTTATATATTTTTTTAGAAATGTAATGTTTTCATATCTTTAAAAATGTCATATTTTTTTCCCCCAAATTCAATTACATTTAAAGGTGGATGTCACAACGACACTTTTTTTACCGGATGTCACAAAATACGTCGGTCGAGTATATATATATATATATATATATATATATGAAGGGTTAGGGGAAAAGAGCAGGTAAGTCAATTTTTTGCCAAAATTGGGATATTGCTTGCATTCGGTTCAGAAGGAGCATAGGTATCTTTAGAAGCTCCTAAACTGGGAAAGAACTAGTCAGAAGATCTACAGCGTCAAAGTTTTGCCATAAGGGAAAAGAAGCAAGCAAGTCAAGCCAAAAGAACCAGGCTAGTCATAATGCTGACAGGCATTATCAGGGCACCACGACAATGTCCACCATTGGAAAAGGGGTTGTTTGAGATTCCCTCACCAGCTTACAATGATAAGTACTGAAAAAAAAACTTATCTCTAATCTTTACCTAGTTCTAATGAATTCATATTATTCTGTCCAGGCCTCCTGCCGATTGCTAGTGCAAAGTTCAAAGATCTGCAAAGTCTAATGAAGTATTGTGCCCCAGCTACTGTCAAGTTCTTTAGTAAACTACCCCATAACTAAATTAATGTCTTCTTCTTTTTCAGCCTCTAGATATCCACTCTTGGAGAAAGGCCTATTCAAGTGTTTTCCATGCCAATCTTTCCTGGGCGGTTTGAATCCATTTTTTTTGTCGACTAACCCAACCAAACAACAAAATTAATGTAAGTTCTTCTTCTTCTTCAGCCTCTAGACATCCACTCCTGAACAAAGGCCTCTTCCAGTGTTTTCCATGCCGATCTTTCCTGGGTGGTTTGAATCCAGTTTTTTTTTTATCGACTAACCCAACTAAGCAACAAAATTAATGTAAGTTAAATATATTAATATTAATATTAATATATTAACAGTGTGAAAAAATAAAGTATTTTAAAACTAACCCAAATTAACCGAATTTTGGCGAATAACTAAAATTAACCAAAAACATTAAAATTGCTTATAACGTACCGGAAACGGTTCAAATGACTAAAATAAATTAAAACTAGCTGAGATTTACCGAAAGTTGATTGAACGACTTACCAAAACTAACCAAACCCATAAGAATTGGTTACAACGCATCGGAACCGGTTCAAATGACTAAAATAAATTAAAACTAACCGAAATTAATCGAAATTTGATTGATGGACTAACCAAAAGTAACCAAAATCACCAAAAATGGCTAAAACGTATCGGAACAGATTAAAAATATTAAAGTAAGTTAAAAATAACCCATATTAACCGAATTTTGGCGACTAACCAAAATTAACCAAAAACATTAAAAATGGTTATAAGGTATCGGAACCTGTTCAAAGGACTAAAATAAATTAAAACTAACTAAAATTAAACGAAAGTTGATTGAATGACGAGCCAAAAACTAACCAAAAGCACCAAAACGGCATATAATATACCGTAATAGATAACACAAATAAAGTAAGTTAAAACTAATCAAAACGAATCGAATTTTGGCGACTAACCAAATCTATTAAAAATTACTATAACGTATAGGAACCGGTTCAAATGACTAAAATAAGTTGAGACTAAGTGAAACTAACCGAAAGTGGATTGGACGACTAAACAAGATTAACCCAATCTATTAAAATTGATTATAACTTATCGGAACCAGTTCAGATGACTAAAATAAGTTGAGACTAAGTGAAACTAACTGAAAGTTGATTATACAACTAAACAAAACTAACCAAATCTATGAAAATTGATTATAACGTATCGGAACTGGCTCAAATAAGTAAAATAAATTGAGACTAAGTAAAACTAACCGAAAGTTTATTAGACTACTAATCAAATCTAACCATATCTATTAAAATTGAATATAACATATCGGAACTGGCTCAAATAAGTAAAATAAATTGGGACTAAGTGAAACTAGCCGAAAGTTGATTAGACGACTAACCAAAACTAACTAAATCTCTTAAAACAAAGGATCGGAACCGACTCAAATGTCTAAAATAATTTGAGACTAAGTGAAACTAACCGAAGGTTGATTGAACGACTAGCTCAAACTAACCAAATCCATTAAAATTAATTAAAACGTATCAGAACTAGATCAAATGACTAAAATAAGTTAGGACTAAGGGAAACTAAACAGAAAGTTGATTGGATGACTAACCGAAATTAGCCAAATCTATTAAAATTGATTATAACGTATTGGAGCCGACCCAAATGACTAAAATAAGTTGATAGTAAGTGAAACTAACCGCGTTAGATCAGGGATTGAGAGACGAATCGAATGCAGATTTTACAACCATCACTAATGTTATAAATTGTAAAAATGAACGAAACTTGAAGTAATATGTATTTATGTGGTAAATTTTGGTAAACTAAACTTACGTAATCTGCTAAAAGTCATTTTTAGTCATTAGGTTGTGTCAAGGGTGGGTGAGGGTGACTTTTAGTGTTTCACGACATACTACTTGTGTTTCATATCGTTAGATCGAGGAATGTGAGACGAATAGAATGCAAATGGGCTTTTGATTTTTTAAACCACACTTATAACGTTATAAATTGGAAAAAAGAACGAAACTTGAAGTAATATGAATTTATTTGGTATATTTTGGTAAACTAAATTTACGTAATCTAATCTGATTTCACCCAAACTTCTATCAACTATTATATTTCCACACAATTATGAGTTTTCTCAGATCTCAAATTTAATAAGCGTTGCATTCTGGTTCGGCATTTTCAATGTCACCCCCGGTTGCATCTTTGTGAAGGGCTGTGAATTTTTGTTTCTTAAACCTGTTACTGTAATATGGTATCCTCTTTTCTTAAGATTTCAAGTATATGTGATTTATAAATAAACTTGATATGTTAACTAACCCAAACTAACCCAAGCTAAAAATTACTTATAATATATTCCCAAACATATTTCAGTGAAATGCTCTAACTTTTCCTTACTATTAGATACTAATTAACTTTAAATTATTATAGTAAAAAAATAATATAGCAATTAACCGTATTCAACCTCTTAGTAGTTAACGCTTATCTTAGCCCTTATATTGCAGGAGGAAACGCTTCCAATTTATAATTTCGGATACAGTGTTTCAATTAAAGAGGCTCTAGTGTAGACCATTTCACTGAAACTCGAAATTAACTCTCCTACCTGCAAGTTTAATCGTTATTCCGACAAAATTAGTATTAAAGTTGTTTCTGTAGCGAGTTTAAGGAAACGGCTCGATGAATCCCTCTCAGTTTGGTGCAATTAAATAGTTTTATGTTTGAATGCCGGCAATTTCCCTGGTGCAGATAATAAAAAGTACAATAGAACGTAAAAGCCGGTATCATAACTACATATTAAGCCAGTCTTTTGCAAGAAACATAAAAAGGCCTTGGGTGCACACATAACATATAAAATAGGGCTTATTATCTGTAAAGGATGCCAACTCAGTATTAGAGCTGGTGCGATCAAAGACCTTCTAAATGTAATAAAATGTACGATCATTATAGGTGCTATGAAATGAATGAAGAGATCAATTTCAATTTCTCTAGATTATGATGACAAGCAAGTTCTTAGGTAAGTATCATATTGGCTAAATAGAAGGCTGAATTGAAACCGTTGTTTGAGTAAAGCAGAATTCAAACAACGATTGAAACTAAGCAACTGTTCAAAATGACTGCAATCGATAAGTTTATTGGTCAAATTTTAATTGCTATCTGTTGCTTATTGGTATTTGGTATGTTAAAATATGGGTCCCTGCATGTTTAGTATGAATTACTACTAAATAATTATCACCCTGTCGTAAGTTTGAACTTGAACTTGAAGTTATCTACTTTCATAGAAATAATGATACAAAATTGTACAAATTTATCACACAATTTTATTGTAATGTTTATTATGATCCTCTTTATAAATAAAATAGATTCAGTTTGTCCATTACTTTTTATACATAATTACTCTAAAATAATAATAAAATGTGTTAATTTGTTATGAAATGATATTGTAATTTAATGAACAATCTATTATAATTTGGAACAATTCTTCTGCATAATTATGAATATTCTTCGGGTACAAATATTGGCACCTTTCATACTGCACATCAATATTGTTTATATTTGTTACAAATATTTTTAGAATACCCAAATAGACAATTATTATGTAGTTTCTCTACACAATTATTTATTTTTCGCATATTACCTACTATAAAAGAAACAAAACTATACACATCGCGTGAATAACTGAGTAGATATTCACAGTTTAAAAAATGTCACCTAAATCACAATTTTCGTTTGAATATGGCACTGTCCCCTTTTCCCTTAAGATTGGCCGTGGCCACTGTAAAAACATTTGAAACTATTCGCCGAAGTTTTTTTAGAGGCGGTAGTTAGGATGTTAGTAAAATTCCAAACCATATGGAACGCCGTTTTACTTTTTAGTATCTTAAGAGTTTTGGCATCCGTTTTATTTGAATTGGGTTGAGGCGTAACAATTAAAATTATAATATTCTGATGAAAATGTAATTTTCATGATAATATTATAATGAAAATATAATTTCCATTGTAAACATTACAAGTATAACAACTTATCTCTGCTATAACTTTTAGTGAATGACAAAGCTACTTTAGTTGAAAATAGCTTCCGTTGATTTTCGCGTTGTTTAAAGCTTGCCTTTAATATTTATATATCAATCTCCAGGTCAAGTTCAAACTTAGGACAGGGTGATAGTTCTTTATTACCTTATGCAACTTAGTAGAATAGCAAGTTAATCTAGTCTGTCGTTAAAACGCAATAATTCTCTAAATTAAATAGCTAAAACTAAACATACGGCAACTCTTAGAAATGTTGTTTTAAACCGTGGCTAAGACATAAGCAATTGAAGTATACGCCAAATGAATAGATATGCGCATTATAGTTATCAGGAGAAGTGTAATTTTATTAAATCCATATGCAATAGACATGCTATGGTATTTACCGAAGTGTCTTCTTTACCATCTTTTCTCACGGACGTAAATCGATCTCACCTAAGCTACATAACTACCTCGGCATTCAGCAAATGGTACAATCAACATCCTAGCGTAACCAAGCTAAGCAGTAGCTGATGGACATCAACCGATGAATGTAAAGCCGTGACATCAGGAAAACTGTTTGCCAAAATAAGGTGCTACATTATTTAGAGCAATAAGTAAGCGAGGTGGCTTTTATATATGGCACCAAGGGCATTTATACATTCCGTACATGTATATGGCACCTCGGTGTTGTTATTGGTCAAACCATTCAAAATTTGAACTTCTATCCAACCAACGCGCGGGTGCGATAATCATGTACGGAATGTAATTCGGTGCCATATTCAGGTACGGAATGCAATAAATACTTTTGCAGTATAAGTATTTTCCGAAGGCTTCAAAGAGTATGGTAGAAGTTCGGAAAGGATGAGAGGTGTCTTTTAAAGACAAGCGTCTTCACAGCGGTTTGTAGTTAGTACTGTTAACTTCACGCATGGCCATTCGCTCGCTTCGCTCGCTCCGGGATGCAATTAAAAAAACTAACCAAAACTAACCCAAACTACCCTAAATTTAAAAAGAGAAACAAACATAACCTTTGAAAAAATTAAAAAAAATGCTTGCCACTGACGGGAATCGAACCCGAAGGCAAACCGAAGGATCGTATCAGAAGCGTAGCATCTAACTACTGCCGCCACCAGGCTTGCTAAAAATGATCCACTGAACCGCAAAGACATGCTGCTCAATAAACTGTTATTACATTCCGTAAGTGCATATGGCACCGATTTACATTCCGTACACGCATATAGCACTCGAAGTTTGATTGGTTGAAATTTCAAATCCAACCAATGGGATAGTGCTAGGTGACGTATACATGTACGGAATGTATAAATGCGCACCGAGGCTTGTCTGGTCGCATGTTTAAGGCGTCTTTGATATACGTATATCAAAGCCATTTTATAAACATACCTAATTAGCTTTCTTGTTTACTTTTAGATAGTTCGTAAATACGGAAGAAAACCTGGAACGCGATTGTACCGAAATTATACCAAAGCACAACTAAACGAAGCTCTCGAAAGAATTGCTGATGAGCAATGTTCCATGATGGCGGCCGTAAAAGGAAACCTGCGGGCAATATGCTCGAGCAAGACGACTCAGGTAAGGGGATTGAGTCCGCCGGCAATAGGCTCGAGCAGGACGACTCAGGAAAGGAAATGATTCCGCGGACAATATGCTCGAGCAAGACCACCCAGGATTAGGTCAGACACAAAGTCTAATGAACTGAAGGTTCGCTAGTGTATTTATATCATAAAATCGGCTTAGCTTTGCATGCTTAAGGTTGATAATCGCTTGCGTTGCTGGCCCGAGTTGTTTATAGTTTGCCTTTAATATTTATATAATAATTTTCAAGTTCAAGTTCAAACATAGGACAGGGTGATAATTATTTAGTAGTTTATGCATTTTAGAAGTTCACAACATCTTCGCTTTTCTCATTCAGTGCTGGCAATCCAAGACAATCATATATACGCCCAATTAAATGAAGGGACATAGATTCAAGATATTTTTTGAACATGTTTAAATCTGCTGCTAGAAGTATTTAATTACAGTGGACATGAAAATAACGTCAATAATAACTGCATTAGATGTCCTGCTGGGCCCCCCACAATTCGAAGTCTTGATCATGCAGGAGATTATGCATTCCTTCTTGCGATTGCGGATCAATGGCATCTGGAGTGAAAGAGAGAGGTAGTCGGACATGAAAGAGTTTCCCGAAAAGCAGATGCAGAGAAATATTTATTTATTACATACAGAATCGTATTACCAAACGACAGAATGAGATTGAAGCAAACATACACAGTGACTATACCAACGTGGAGGCAAAGAAAACGGTCTCTGGCCACCTTGGTAGGAATCCATACAAAACACGGCCCTTAGTTAAAATTTTTTAAAACTTTTGCAAATATTTGCTAAGCGATTTCTTCAACCGAATCCATATCTCAGCAATAATATTGGAGGAAGAAACGTACACATTTGTATTCTCTTATTTATTACTACATGTCACGAGCAATTAGTTAGTTTCACTTAACTTTATCGAAACAGTAGTCCAATTAAAATTGTTTCACTTTAAATATACAATTGTAAATTAGATGCGTGAATTATTATGAATAGATAGTAATAGAAGAATAAGCAAATACACAATATACTAAACAAATCAAAGACGAAGTGAAATAGAATTAATTGAAATTACCTTCATATTCAACAAATAATGAGTAAGTTAGTAATTAAATTTTTTTAATTTGCGCATCCCAATGAAATCTAATATTTCTTATTTTAGTCTAATTGCATTCCAGTTGTGTATAATAACATTAAAAAAGGAACAGATTTAAAAATCTTCCAAATATTTAAAAGCCACAAATTAAATACTTTTCGGATCATCAAAGCTGGTGGAAATTTCCAGAATGCAGACAGACAAAATATTTTCCTCGGAGAGGCAAGAGACTTATCTTACAATCAAAATGTTAGATCTTAGACTTTATTAAAAAGCGATTTTCTTGGAAGTATTGTCAAGAGAGCAATTTGAGTTATTTCTTTTAGATTTGCAAGTATAACTTTGATATTAGCTTTCATGTTGAATGACGACAAGCAATAACAAAGGAGTCTCATTTTCTTAAATTATCATTAATGTTCTCTTTTGAAATAAAATCATTTAAATCCATAACGACTTATTCAGAATTTAATTATTTAAACGCCTCAAGATTTTATTTGAAGCTGCTTATTCTTTTAACTAGCATAGTTCAAAATTTAAAACTATTAACCCAGACATGCCTAAAAGTGTATTTCACTACTTTTTCCAAATTTTGCTTTACAAATGGACTTAAAAGGGACACAACAACTAATAAACATAATATTTTATTTATATTTTAACCAAAAATTTTTTTTTCTTCCATACTGCATGTAGGACATTAAGAAAATATACTACCAAAAAAGTTTTTATTATATGATACTTAACAAAGCATTTCACATATAATCCGATATCACATTTCTGGCAACTTGTTGTTGTTTTTTGATGGCACTCTCCACATCTTGTTTGCTTAGATTGTGGTGTGACATAATGGTCAAGTCGACCATAACGCAGAATATTTTGAACAGGGCTTCCTCTCTCAATAGCATTATTTTTATTTTGCATCAAAATTGTACTAGCCACCGCTCTCCTAAAAGCCAGTTGATACAGATTTCCACCGGATTTTTTATGAATATACCAGCTGTTTTGAATATCAATGCAATCGCTGGTAAGTGGGAATTTCCACAAATTCCAACTCTACAAAAACTAATGTTTTGGCCGGATTGATCCGCTTCTCCCACATTCTTATTGTATAAATTGACAATGTGGCTGTTCAACTTGAATATATATTTTTTTCTTTTTGCGAGTAGCGTCTTACCAAATGCACAGGAATGACTCCACAGGCGTTGTCAAGCCATTTAATACAAATTATGTTGATGTCATTTATTTTCCAGTGATCAAATACACGTCTGCTCCTTTTTTCATTATTTTTGACTCTCCTAAAAGGCTTTCAGGTATACGATTCTTCCGAGTTGTTCCGGTGCCAAACATGTTTTTTTCGGTCGAACATTCAGGTAAAGCCGGAAGGGAAAATATATCAGATCACAGATGGAACGTTAGGTTTGGCTATTTTTCCTCTAGTCTGTCAGCATATTTCAGCACCACGGGAGACCCAACACCGAGATCTTTACATGTTGAACCTATATAGGTCCAGGCTCCTTGATATAGTTCAAACCAGTTGATAACGCAAAGTCTGTAGCTGTATCTAATGGACTTACCATGGCTATATTTTTTACATCCATATCTGCCATGGCACCATTATTGCCTCGTCTATGCTGTGACTCTGTCTGAAGCCGTCGAAAATGCCATAAATATTTTGATTGAGATAATCAAATAAAGGCCAAACTTTTGCAAACTTATCAGACCTATCTATTACTGTGTTATCTATGAAGTGTAGATTTGAGATTATGTATTCAAATTTACCTCGAGAAATTGATTCCGAAACCAAACCGTAATGACAATCGGATTTTTTCCCAAAACATCCTACGTCGTGCTAGCTGGATACATACCGTATCTACTAAGTATCAGTATGCCCAAAAAGCATTTTGCTTCATATGAAGTGATAGTTAGTATTTTTTTTTGTGATGCGGATTGATTTGTTTCGTCCACCATCAATGTTACAATGTCATCATCAAAGAAGTTGAAAAACCTTCTTCAATGATATAAAATTCCTCGTGCTGGAATGAATAGGTATTTGATGGTAAATCTTCCTTTACATATACGTAGATCTTCTTTTTATTTGGCAGAAAACGAAAGTCTTTCTTTTTATTTCACTGATTGGAATATCGTCATCGGATTCCCAGTCTTCATCGGACCTATGTCTACAGCCAACCTTAACCGTAGAACGCATATAAGAACCAGGTAGGTTGTTGATGTTCACAATGTCTTCATCTCCGGAATCCTCATCGATAACCTCATCACATGCGTTAGTTGGCGTCCTTGATCATTGACAGTAAATACTCTAGAAAAAGAAGAAAAACGTTCAAAATTACTTCTATTTTGCAGTACGTACCTTTTTTCAAATATAAAAAGTGACCAATACAAATACAATCGAAATCTCTTTTTCCATTTTTATATGGAAAAAAATGTAAAATCGCAATAGGACGGCTGATTCGTAACTTTTGTGATGCATGGTGGCAATAACTATAAGTGTTAACTTATTTATTAGAATAAATTGCATGACTGAACTGTGTAAAACCAAAGGTCTTCTTCATCTTCTACTTGCTAGAGATCTAGATGATCTGTTGGTTCCGGACTTGCCTCTGTATAATTTCCTGGGATGTGAACTACCAGCTGTCTCTCCATCTCTTTGGTGGTCTTCCGGGTGGACGGTTGCCTGCTGGTTTTCACTCTAGTACAATGCGTGGTAGTCTATCGTCGGTCATTCTCTTTACGTGGTTACCATTCTCTTCTCCTCTGCCTTCCCATCTCACCACATTCTGTACGTCACATTGTGCTCTAATGTCAGTGTTTCTTACGTGATCTGTTCTTGTTTTCCCGGCTATTGTTCTCAGTACTGACATTTCGGCGACTCGTAACATCCTTTTGGTTTTGTTGGTATCCTGTTTCGCTTCTATATCATATGTCATTATTGGCCTGACGCATATATTTTAATCTTACACTCCTTTCGCATATAAGGATTAGTCCATACAGTTTCCCTTAGACATCCTGATATTATGGCTGATTTGTTAATGTTGTTTCTTAAGTTCGTTATAGAGTCCTGAGCGCTGGACATATCTATGCCCCTGTATCTAAATTTCATGAGCTACTCTATGGGTTTATTATCTATTACCAGTTTGCATCTTATTGGTTCCCTAGCGATGGTCATGGTTTTCGTTTTACCTATGATCTGGTAGAACTTAAATAACTGTCTCTGTAGGTCCTTCTCACTTTCTGCGAATATTGCGTCGTCGGGGTAGCAGACCATACTGATAGCCCTATTGTTCATTCTGTACCCTGAGTTCAGGGATGTTACTTCTTCTATGATTTTGTCCATTAGGAGGTTGAATAGGAATGAATTAAGGCTATCTCCCTGTCTTATTCCTCCTGGAGTGGGGATGCTAGCTGTAATATTCTCTCCAACTATGCTTGGCGTTCTGTTAGTAGTGTTAAGGTTGTATACCATTGTTACTATGTTAGCAGGGGCTTTTTTTCCTTTAGGATTTTTATGACGTCTCCCAGGCGGACTCTGTCAAATGGAATTGTGATGCTGGTGTGGCAGTCCTTTGGGATTTCCGTAGTACTCAAGATTTTGTTGAACAGTGTTGTCAGTCTTGCTGCAAGCCCTGGGCCGCCGTATTTGAGGAAGCTCGTTTTGTATATCGTCTGTGCCTGGAGCTTTTTTGTTCTTTAGTTTTTTTTAATATTGCCTTTGTTTCCATCTCGGTAACTGTTGAGATATATGCTGTCTGGTATCCTTCTGCCACCTGTGTGTCCTCGGCATCATATAGATTCCTGGAGTATTCCTCCTACACCTCTGTAGTGACTCCTTTAACCTGTACGTGTTTATTTACGGGTCTCTTCCTGTTTTTAAGCTTCTTCAACACCTTTCTTTGGGCACCATATAGGTCATGATCCATGTCGCTTGTAACTTTGGCACAATGTTCTCTTTTGATCGCTTTGATTCTTGAGTTGACTCTGTTCCTGATTTGTATATATTCGGTGTGTTTTTCCTGGGTTAGGTTGCTCTTGTATGTTAGAAAGCTTTTCCGCTTTAATTCTGCGAGGTCCTTCACTTCTTGACAGAACCATGGTTTGGTGGAGTTTTTTGCATTTATGTTGGTTTTCCTTTTGCCAATGGATTCTTCGGCCGCCTGGTGTATGCAGTTCCTTATTTCATTCCAGCATGTTTCAACATTCTGGTTAGTGAGGTCAATCTTATTCATTTTTTGCAATAATCTGTTTTCATATAGTTTCCGAGTGCTGTCTGATTCCAGTGATTCCATGTTGTATTTTTCTATGTTTATTGGCGGCTTGCTGATTCTTCGTGGCTGCTTTATTAGCAGCTTACACAGAATAAGATTGTGATCTGTCCCTAAGTTGGCTGAAGTTAAGGCCTTTACATCGAGTATTTGCGATGGTGAGAAAACCAAAGGTATTTGTAAAAATCTTCTTAAAAATCACTTACCTTACAAAGCGTGGCATGCGTTCATCCATTTTACTATAAATCGCACTTTTCTAACCTCACAAATATATAACAAAGAGGCGTAGATCAAATTAATTTACTAGCACTCTGCTGTTCTGTCAGGTTAATACTAATTCGTCCCTGATGATGCATTAGTCGCGAAGATATTCAAGTCTTAGATATGAGGAGGTAACATTTTGGTGTACTAAATACAGTACATTAGGCGTATCAGGGTTAATTCCTGGATTTCCATTCCTTGACAGATCCTATTTTATATAGTTATTTGCTTTGAGGAACTCTTGCAGTCAGTTAAAAATATTTAATCAACAAGCAATAGATAATAGTCATGTCGTGACGGATTTTTACAGTGCTTCACAGTCACTAATTTGTGTCTATGTATAGAAAAAGTATGTTACCCAAATATATTCTGACTACTGCTTGAAAAGGGTTGTAATCTGCCTCAAGCGTTCAACGCCAAAAGTCATTTTTAAAAAGCAGAGCCGACATACTTAAAAGCATATATTTAATACTACTATATCGTGTGTCAAGCTTGTTTACTATGGAACTGCAGTTCGCCGAGGATGTACTTGTCGCACTCATTGCACTTGCTTGATGTGTACTTTGGTTAATTTGCGCATGAGCTAGCGAGGCAAATAGTATAGTATATTTCACATATTAAAATCATAAATATGGTATGTAGGTTTTGAAGTCCAAGTCAGTGTGAAACGCCCTCATCATAAATTAGTATTTATGCTAACAATATAATTTAGGAAATTTATTTGTCATATAACTTTAATGATATTCCAAAAATGAATAGATGTTTGTGGTGGATAGAAATAATTGAAAAACAACATATGATTACAAAACAATATGAACCTTAGTTTTCAAACGGGATGTAACTGCAGATATTCATTTATATATTTTTGGGTTAAGAGGTAAATAAAACATGATATTATCACACTTCAAATTTTATTGCCCCTTAAATAAAATAGTGTATTTTTGTTTTATATTATAGGCATTCTTCTTTAGACGATATTTGTTTGGCTTCATGGAAAAATCTCACATTTATGTACAAATCCATAATTAATTTACATAATTGTATTCTTTGATTGGCATCTTCACTACAAGTTCACACCGACAAATTGTCCAAGTTTGAAATAACAATAAACAAAGTAAGTATAGGCATTTGAGTAAAGTAGAGAGCAAACACTAAACACCAAAATGAACGACTGTAAACGGCAACAAACAACAAAAACTTCGAAATAACAATAAACAAATTAAGTAGGTATAGCGATTTGAGTAAAGTACAAAGCAAACAGTAAACATCAAAATGGACGACTCCCAATGAATTTAATACTGTAAACGGCATATATTTATTAAATATATGGTAAACGGCAATAAACAACAAAACGGCAAACGAGCTGACAATTCGGCGCTCTATACGACCACGCACACGTGGAGGCGATCGATAATCGAAGGGGCAACGCTTATTGGTTGAAATAATTGACTTGCGCTCAACGCTGAAAGTACACATCGATCATTCTATCTCGTTTTGATTTCGGACAAATTTTGGCTCGACTCACGATATAGTAGTATTAAATATATGCTTAAAAGACATAATATTTCAACACTTCAAAAATCAAAATGATTTAGTTAAAATTCCATACTTTAATCCCAATTACTCTTGTAATTTTATGCTTTGCAAGTACAGTTTCTAAAAATTCTTGTTCTAGATCTGCTTCAATCCTCCTTTGCATTCACCGACAAAACTTTACTTTATAGGATGTTGCACAAAAGTTATTTCTTAGATTTCGAGAATTTAGGTTAATTGCCTTTTTATTATAGATAGTAAATAATGTCGACATATTTATAATGCCCGTCGCACTATTTTAATAGTTATTTGTGTATTTAGAGCGCAAATTAACGGATTGCCGCTTGAGAAAGAATGTTACTGCGCGACGCATAACGGAGCGCAGTAATCTGTCGAAAACGGCAATGTTACTTTGCGCTCGAAAAACACACAGAACTTTTTCTACAGCCGCATTTTAATTCAAATTAAATGTACATTTTTCTCTATACTTATTCTGAATTTTGCAAATGACTGTCAGTTTTGACATTATTCGGGTTTCGGGCATATTTAGAATAGGAGTGCCAACAACAAACTGCAACAAATGCACGACTGTCAATTATTTATCTTTCGTTTCCATGACCATTCATAGCACACTCGACGGAAAAAGTGAGATTTTTCTTTTCCATGTTCGCGCTAGAGCGCAAAATAAGGATTCACGGCAATCGTCGATTTTGCGATTTCATTTCAATTTAGAAATTAGTTATTTTGCGCGCGGCTGTAGAAAATAGTTATTTGTGTATTTAGAGCGCAAAGTAACGGATTGCCGCTTAAGAAAGAATGTTACTGCGCGACGCGTAGCGGAGCGTAGTAATCTTTCGAAAACGGCAATCTTACTTTGCGCTCGAAAAACACACAGAACTTTTTCTACAGCCGCATTTTTTAAATTTAATGAACATTTTTCCCGATACTTATTCTGAAATTTGCAAATGACTGTCAGTTTTGACATATTATGTTCGGGCTTCGGACATATCTAGAACAGGAGGGCCATCAACAAACTGTAACAAACGCACGACTGTCATTTATTTATCTTCGGTTTCCATGACCATTCAGCACACTAGACGGAAAAAGTGAGAATTTCCTTTTCCATGTTCGCGCTAGAGCGCAAAATAAAGATCCACGGCATTCGTCGATTTTGCGATTTCATTTGAATTTAGTATTTAGTTATTTTACGCGCGGCTGTAGAAAATAGTATATTATTTTATATGGAGGAAAATTAATATTTTTCATGGCGCGCTTGTGTTTAACAGCCGAACGGAGTGAGTAATAGAGAGCAAGCCATGAAAAGTAACTTTTCCTCCAAATAAAATATGCTGTTTTTTCTTCAAATGTCGACAAATTAATGCAAAAAGGCTCTTTTTAATAGTAATAATAATTATTATTAAAGATAAGTGGGTTTGCAAGGCGGCTTAGACCGGTGCGGTGTCGGTGAATAGGCTCAGGTTGTTGCTATAGTAATGTAACATAAAGCTGTCAGTGGACACTGTCAACAATAATTATATTTTTAAAATTGCGTCTTCGATTGCGTTTTAATTCCGTATTGATAAGCAGTTATTGAGTAAGTTCGATTAAATAATAACCAATTTGTTCCTGAATTAGTGATTTTTAGAAATGCAGTCACACATTGAGTGATAAATACAAATTTTAGTTTAATAACTCTTTAGTTGTTGACGCTTATTTTGATGTTTGTTTGTATTGTATCTATGTTGCTATGATAACACTTTTACCTCCGCCGGCGGAAAAGTGAAAAGTAAAGCTCCGGCGGAGGAAAAACGAAACTTCACTGCCGCCTACACAGTCGAGTAATGACGGATTTACTGACGTTTGAAGAAAATAGTATATTGTGTAACTAGGAGGAAAAGCAAAACATTCCTGGACGACTGTGGTAATTGCTGGACGAGGCGCAGCCGAGGCCAGCAACACAGGAGTCCAGGAATGTGCTTTTCCTACGAGTTGCACATACTATTTTTTATCCGATCAAAATTAATTAGAATACGTATTTATAAAAATAGAGCCAAATATTACTCTAAATAAAAACGGTGTTTTAAATTTAAACTCAACATAATATCAAGTTTTGAATCGAGCGAGCTTGAAGTTTATTACGTAGCTACGGAAACTACAGCTAAATGTTACTTTTGATAGACGTCAGATCTGATAAACAAGGCTTTTGAATATGACAGAAATGTTACATTCCCGGCCTAGGACGGGAATGTTATATTCCCGGACAGTTATTTTCTATTCTTGTACAGTTATTGCATGTTGCCAAGCAACGAATACAATATACTGGAATCATGACTTTTGTGGTGAGAAAACACATCGGAAAGGTGTCGTTTTTCGTCCGATCGGATAAAAAATAAATTACGGTATCAGATACTGTAATAACACATTAAGGTATCAGATACTGTAATGTTCGATTTACAGGCCTCAAATGAGTCCGGGAAATTGTCATTTAGCGGACATCATGAAATAAAAAACTGAACGAAAATGACTGAAGGCATTGACATTACAGAAAATGTGGCAAGTAGGCCTCTTATTCCGTTTATCGTTGATAAATCTAATCTTCCATAATTTATGTTCGTTTGGTGGCGGAAAGAACACTTTGCACCTCGATTTTCAATATTTAAATAAAAATCTAAAAAAACGCTCGGATCCATCAATAACTATTGAAACAAAAGTTAAGAGATATTTGCAAGAGTAAAAAATTCTGCTTCGTCTAAATCATCTCTATTGTCGTCATTCTCGCCACTCATTTCAGAGCCTTCTCTTATATCCTCATTTGTAATATCTTCATCTTCAGAGGTATGTACTGTCTCTTATAGCGACGTTTTTTCCTGGAATAATCCGAAGTTTGTTTCTTTTTCTAAGTTGTGAATCTGTGATATTTCCAAATCATTTGTCACATAGTAATTCTGAATTGCTTACTTCTCATGTTGGATCTTGTCAGATATCTTTATGAAATACTCTACATTTGTTAAGTGCGTGTATATTTGTAGTAAGGAATCCATTAATCATGATTCGTTTTACGGTAGGTAATTCTTCATTTGAAGTGTCATGGTGTGCTTGTAGTGCGACAGTAGCTTTTTTTCCAGTCTAGACTTAAGGGAATTTTTCCTTGGATATTTCAGGTGAGTATGTAGGTAAGACTTATATTAAGGCAGCATATTGCCTCACGTTACTTTACATTGCTTTAAAAACGCAATGTCGAGAGAATGGCAAATATGCGTGAAACTTGGCACAAGAGAGACAAATTTATGTTGATTTTCTCAGCATAATTTAACCACTTATCGTTGAACTGAGATGCCATGTTATCTCTAATAAGGACTGTTTCTCCTTCTAATCTTTTTACATGAGCAAAAAATGGAGACCTCAACCCTCCTTTAAACGTTACGTTATCTACAGTCATATGAAAAGCATGCTTGTCTACTAATACTTCCCTCCTTCTATATGAAGCATACAAATGTTCGCTCTTGTAATTTACGCATGAAGACTGTTATATCCCATCAGCAGAGCCCCACAACATTATCGTAGTACAGCTTTTTGAGTGGCTTATGGCATTTTTGGCATATTTAACCCCGCTCCAATAAACCGGGTTTCAAGAGACTGGATCATCAAATTGGCCTCTTCACAATTAAATATATTAAACAGTGGGATTCCAATTAACGTCTATTCCAAATTTTCGAAATATACATATAACGGCAACTTATTAACCTTAGCTCTAGCTGTGCTAATTAATATTCTTTGAAATCCGTTGAGAGACAACGCTTTTGGGCTTCTTCAAAACACGTAAAACCCAGTATTTCTCTGGAAGATTATTCGCAAACATGCCTACCATGCCGCCTCTGCTATCTAAATATCTCTTTGCTAGCATACGAATCTCTAGCAAATCCAGCGGAAATCCCCAGCCACACTATTGGAATGCAGAATTAAGGATAGCTTTTGTTTCAAGTTTCGTAAGTACAAATTATCCCCCAGCTTTATTAACATCTTCGTTGGTGCTTATTGTTTAAGGCCCCAAGTAAATGGTATCTTGTACCATTTACTAGAAGCTATCATGGCACATTGCCCATCAGCAGCTTTTTCGAGCGCTTCGTTTAATTGTGCTCAGGTAAAACTTTGGTACGTTCGGATTCCAAGTCGTCTTTCGTATTTAAGAACCATCTAAAAGTAAAAATCTGTGCTACTTAGATATATAAAAAAAACGGCTTTGATAGATATAACTAACTTAAACACGCCCCCGTGCATATATCAAATACACTCACTTACTTTTTGACCAATTTATAAAACGCCTCTATCCAAAAATTAGGACACAAATACTTTCTCCAAAATATAGTAAACTGTTAAAAGCTCGTACAGCTCGTAACTAGACGATGACGTGAGAGTACATTTTAATGGAAGGGCGTCGCGAATGAATTACCGGAGGGAGAACTTACGGTAGATACGAAAAAACGTTTTCACTTACTTTTTTGATCAGTTTAAATGCTGGAAATGACCGCCTTTTAGGCATTATCTTACGTTACGTGACATCTCAAGAGTTTTCGGTAGCATTTTTGAACTATAGAATCGCGAAAACCGTCCAATAATTTTGACTTTATATGATCCCATAGAAAAAAGTCAATTGAGGTCAAATCAACTGACCTTGGTGACCACTCAATAGGAGTTCTTCTTCCAGTCCAGTTTTCGGGAAAGTTTCCATCTAAAAATTGCCGAAATGTTTGGCCTAAATGAGGGGGTGCACTGTCTTCCTCAATTTCTATAATTTGTACGAGAACTCGATAAGTAACATTCTCCAACAATTTCAGATGAATTTGGCCATCAAAGTTTTTGGGTAAAAAGCGACCAATTAAGTGATACCGTAAATACCGGCACAAACATTTAACTTTTGTGATCTTATGTATATACTTTATGAAATACTCTGGGATTTTGACAATGCCGTTAAAATAAAATTACCACTCGCCAGAAAAACAGATGCAGAACAAATAGTTTGGAATATTCTTAATATCTTAACTTACCACTTCGCAGAATTGGAGTCTGAGATCGAAATAATTTTCATTTAGTTCTCGATTTACTCGTAATTTGAAAGGACGAAACTTATTTTGTTTTGTATATATACATATATTATGGCAACGTTTCCTAAACCAATTTAGCAAACTTACCAATAGATGTGAACGGCAGCCTTTAATATACAGTGGAGAGCTAGGTTCGTGGAACTTTCGGTATACTTTAATCGTTATTAGGCGCCACCTAGCTCTCCACTGCATTATTGGCTGTCGTTCGCCTCTATTAGTAAGTTTGCTAAATTGGTTACCAATAAATACCAACGATAGCCAGCAATACAGTAGAGAGCTAGGTGGCGCCTAATAGCTATTAAAGTGTAACAACAGTACCACGAACTTAGCTCTCCACTGTATTACGGACCTAGGAAAAAATTTACAATGTTATTAAATCCTGAAAAGAAATTTTTGGAGGAGCTTTTCAATAAAACATAATATTTCCCCAAAATAAACGTTCCTACTATGCAAGGGATGCTATAAAAAAACAATTCTACAGTACAATTTAAAACACATGTATAAACAATAAAGCAACACAGAAGAAGCGCTTACATAATATTGACTATTATTGGCAATTGTCCCAAATCCCAACTGTTAGGCAAATAACCTGTCGTGCCAGTTAATAGATTACTTAAACGATAAGTTGATATATAGCGCACAGGGTTTAAAATGCATGAATTTTATTCTGCCGCAAGGATATAAAATAAGGCATGTGAAACTAGTCAGTTAGGAAATCTAAACTCTGCCAAGACACTCTTAGAAAAAATTAAATGATATTACATACAACTTATGAAGTAGGTATTTTTAATTTTAAATTATTTTCCAAATTAATACCAGCATTAGTATATTTACGGTCCATACATCTCCAATGCATTTCAAATCATGACTATGTTTTTCCAAACATGGCCACCTAACATCCAGCCGACGATAACCAACAAGGGCATAACACACAAGTGGTGATTTTAACCCAAAACACGCAAAAATAGAAATCGCATTTAAGGGAAAGCGATATGATGTGTGTGCTAAAGCGGGACTCGTGGAGAGGACCCTAAAAACAATTGTTTGTCTCAGCAAAAAAAAATAAAAAAACTAGCATTGAAAAGATTTCTCAGAATCTAAGTAGCTTTTTATCTTACCTATAGCACTATCTATAAAAAAATCAAACTGGTAGTGTGTTATAGCCGGCGCCATCTATCCTGTAACTTGCTAGGTTTATCGGAGATATACTATAGTAATTGTTGGCTACTACTTGACCTGTGTGTGTCAGGTGAACCTAGACAAATACATCAGAAAGTTTGTACTTTTGTACCTTCTGTACTTTCGTTCTTTTTCACCTGCCGATCTATTCATAGACGCGTTTCGCCGTATTACGAGTCGTCAGTATGACTATAGGGTCAGCAGAAGAAAGAACGGTATTTGAGGCTTAAAACAAGCCCAGTGAAATTCAAACTGGTAGTGTGTTGTAGCCGGCGCCATCTATTCTGTAACTTGCTAGGTTTATCGAAGATAGACGGTCCTATACTATAGTAATTGCTGGCTACTACTTGACCTGTGTGTGTCAGGTGAACCTAGACAAAAACATCAGAAAATTTGTACCTTCTTTACTTCCGTTCTTTTTCACCTGCCGACCCATCCATAGACGCGTTTCG
>MU192439.1:3290-16577 GCA_016904865.1 Pissodes strobi
CACTCACAAAAAGCCCTATCACCCAGACAGCAGTCAAACCATTAGCAGATGGGTCAAGTTAATACTAAAAGCCAGCAGTATAAACACGGAAATCTTTGGGGCACACAGCACGCGACACGGGGCAACTTCAGCAGCTCAAAGAATGGGAGTTACATTACAAACCATTCAGAAGACAGCTGGCTCGACAGAAAAATCAAAAGTATTCTAGAAATTCTATAAAAAACTTGGCGTGGGTAATCCCACTGGATTGGCATCTTGTTTATTGTACCATAAATTCTAAGGAATCATATAAATATTAAGCTACAATTATAACTTACTTACCAACTTGTTATCATATTACATAAGAATATTGGTATAGTATTAAAAATAAGTTAAAGGTTAATATCAGTTAAGCGTTAAACATGATATATGTACCTTCATAATGTGTGTTATTAAATCTAATGGTTATAAATTTGAATTTTAGTTTATAAAAAGGGCCTTACAAATCTAGGACTACAGAAAACTCGCAATTTTCAGTTAATGTAGATTACATCGCAAATACTTTAAACATCTACAAAGTGTAATGAGGGATGGCGGAGATGCGAAGGATAATTACAAGATCAATCGACTTACCTGTAAGGAAGATCGATCGGAATTATCCGAGCATCTCCGCCATCCCTCATTACAAACCCACCCAGTATTTACCTTCTCCCTATCACCCCAAATGCAATGTAATCAAAAATCTCACGAACCAAAATTGTAATGACGCATCAAGGCGATGAGTTCGAGCGGCTAGCCAGGGTCGGCTGAATCACCATGTTTTTAGATAAGTTCTTTAAAAATTGTACCGATTGGGAAAAAGTTGTATACTACAAAGTGTAATGAGGGATGGCGGAGATACTCGGATAATTCCGATCGATCTTTCTTACAGGTAAGTCGATTGATCTTGTAATTTTTCTTCTATCGGATAGAGGGCGCTACGAGCAGCACTTTTCTTACTTTTGAACTGCAATAACTTGTTGTCACTGGGTATAATAAGACTTATCACTCCTAATTAATAATCTTACGACTTTTTTACGTAAAAAAGATACTCTTGTCAAAGAACGCTAGAGTTGATAGTTTTCGAAATATTTGCTATTTTAATGTAACATGTAAGGTAATACTTCTTATTTTATCATATATTTTTAAAATGATTTTGTAAAAGTTTAACCAAAAAAATCGTTTTCCTCTTGTAAAATATTATAAACAAAAGTTTGAAATCTTGTGTTTTATTTACCCGTCAATTATTCAAAAACGACTTGTATTGAAGAATTCTTTCTGGATTTCAAACAACGGACAGGTCATTGAGTATTAAAATAGCAAATATTTCGAAAACTATCAACTTTAGCGTTATTTGACAAGAGTACCTTTTTTACGTAAAAAAGTCGGATTATTAATTAGGAGTGATAAGTCTCATTATACCTAGTGACAACAAATTATTGCAGTTCAAATGTAAGAAAAGTGCTGCTCGTAGCGCCCTCTATCCGATAGAAGAAAAATGAGCCCAGATTATTATTTCCCGCCCCAAAAAACCCTCCTACAAAAAATTTTAACCCAATGCTACGTAAACTTTTGAAAATATCTAAAAAACTCGAAATAATTTTTTAAACTTTGACACCCTGTATCTGTCTTAATATAAATTTTCGGATTACAAAAATTGCGCTAAATCGTTATGTTTTTAAGTGAACAATTTACTGCTGCTCTCTGTCCCATTACTTAAGGACCACCCTGTATAAATTTCTAATTATGATTAAAATAAATGTGCTGCTTTTATTGCGTTATTAGCTTTACAGAAAAGAGATACGCTACTCGAAGATTCGTTGTAAACAAACATAATCTTATTCAAACTCTAAAATACCCTGGGACGAACACATCGTAGGTAAAAGGTACTCGATAATAAGATAAAGTATATAAATGACGATCACAGCCAATACTATACTCTGGCGTGTAAACACACGACCGGGGTATGGGTAGTTTCAGTTAGGAATATAAAAAATTCACATTTTACTCTACAAATTCCTTAATTCATTGCCATTTGAACGTCACTAAAAGCAAAGCATTTCATTTCATGGAACAAAATCTCCCACACATACCCGTTTTTCTCGTTGTCGAGCTTTTTTCGCAGCCTTCTTTTGGGCCATTTCCACCTTATTCTTAGAAAGGTTTCCCTCTATAAAATTGACTAAACCTCGTATTTCGTTCATTTTACCTGATGTTATCGAATGGTCTAATAAATCCGGAGGCGTGGCGGGTACGTTTGAAGGAGAAATTGGTAAAGGAACCTAAAAAGTAATCAGGTTGCAATTGAATCAAAAAATTATAGCTAAGCTAATTAAGAAATTACCCTGCTTTCCACTTTAGTTTTATTGCTTTCTCCATTGGAAAAATTCTGACTATTTTCATTTTCTCTCCTTCTCTCTTTTCTTCGGTATAATCTCACTCTTAATTTATCCCTTGGTTCAATAATTTTCTGAACACCAAAGATTTCACAGTAAGTACAATCACATTTTTTCGTTTGTTCGAGATCATCGCCATTACCAGGGCAAGCTAAAAGGAAAACATTATATAACATTTATTATGCCTATGACCGTCTCGTAGAGCAGACCTGTTACTTAGCCACAGGTGGTTTCACTAAGCGCGAATTTACTTTTCGTACCGGGACCTATATTAACTAAGGTACATACAGTAACAGTAACTAGAACAAAGCAGCTTAAATATAAGAAGAAATCAGCAACTATAAAGAAACAATACACTAGGGGAATACGACGAACTGGAGCAAGGGAAGGAGTAAACCAAGAAAAAAATTAAAAATAACTAAAAAACCGTAACTAATTAATAAAGAAGTAACCAGAAACTAAGTAAACGCAACCAGAAATTAAGTAAACGCAACAAGAAACTAAGTAAACACAAAGAAACCAAAAATTAAGTAAAAAGTAACCAAAAACTAAGCAAATACAAAGAAACCAGACACTAAGAAGAAATCAGAAACTAAGCAACTAAGTATAGGAAATTAGGGAATAGAAATAGTAAAAAATAGGACAAATATGTTACGAAGATGGAAATAAAATTTGGAACGCGAATGTTGATGATAAGTACCTGAGATAAAAGAGAAAATCATAATGCAAACATGTAGGCGTCCAAAGTTACATGAGAAATAGAAGGTTGATATAGAGAAAAATGGAGGTATAAATAACTAGAAAAAGTTATAATTTTAAATGCAAGTGTTTAACGATAGTACCATATTGAAAAAGTCACAGAAAAAAACCCATAGGCATTTAATTAGAAGATAAATTAAAGAGTAAATTAAGAGTAAAAGAGTGATAATATTGAAAGTACAATATTGAAAGAAGCTAGAAAACGAAATTATATACAGGTCATATAGGAAATGTTGTAGCCAACTGTCACAGATAAGTATCTTATAGGGAAGATCATAAGTCAGACACTTGGGCATCATGACGACCTAGGAGATGAAATCAGAATTCATATATGGATATATAAAGTTATAAGGAAAAGTAGACGGTATACGAGAATATAGTAATGGAAATAAAGGAAATAAGTTGAAGTAGCATGACACATGAAGCCAGGTAACAGTAATAAGTATCATATGAAGAAAATCACAAATTAGGAGGAACAATTAGATCAAATACATCACAAAAGTATGGATAGATACAATATATAGAGATAGATACAATGCGTAGAAATAAATTAAAAATTAAAATATTAAAAATACGCCAACATAAATAAGGCATTATAGAAAAGATAAGGAAATAAAATAAGGATCCTTAAAGTATAGAAACATAGAAATAACATAATAAATAGCATATACGTTGATAGAAGAAAACTTAGATTAAGTAAATATTTATAAGGACAAGCCAACATAAAGATAGAATAAAAAAATATGGATAGAATAAGGAAACATAGATTAAAGAAAGACAGATTAACGAATCATACAGATATCACATTTATAGAAAACACACGTTAAAGCATAGCATTCTAGATACACATTCAAATGCAACCCGACAGCCATCAGCATCGATCTCGCAAATATTTGTTTATTTTATTTATTTATTTATTTATGCAATACATACGGGATCACCCCATTACAATTTAAGATACATACAATATTATATCTATGACTGACTTTATAAAACAGTAAATTTAGAACCTAAGAACAGGTAACAGTTATTACAAATATCAACATCTTAAATAAGTTATGCTAGAGTCTGCTCAATATTTTATACTTAAAACAACTAAAAGACAAAACAAATGGGTCAATATCACTGTGTTCATTCAGAAATCTCATTGCTCTACTCACTGAGGAGTTGCCGCCATAGTTGGTTCCATGAAAATCAATGAGAAACGGATCTGTATGTCTTAAAGATCTCCCGGGAACCCTAAAGTTGACGAGCTCTAACAATGCAGGGCAGACAATTAAACCGTTTATGATTTTAAAAAGAAAACATAAATCAGATGAGCACCTTCTATCACTAAGTGTATCCATGTTAAGAATTCTCCGAATAGGAGCATAATCATGGTTCAAAATTGGAATATTATATCGGAATGAAACTTGACGTAAAAATTTGTTCTGGACTTTATCCAGCCTAACTCTATGAACATCATGAAATGGCGACCAAACTATAGCTGCATACTCCAATACAGATCTAACCAGAGTACAATATACAAGCCTATATCCACCAACTGACATACATGAGGTGTTTATATAAATAAAACCTAGTGCCTTTAGGGCTCTGGATGTAACCGAATTTATGTGTTCTACAAAATTAATCTGTTCATCAAACAAAACACCCAGATCCCTAACTTTGTGCCTCAGCTGCAACGCACTATTATTGATACTGTACAAGGAATTGAATTTCCTGGTTCTCCTAAAAAAAGATATATAGTGACATTTAGAGACATTAAGGCTTAATGAGTTCAAATTAGCCCACACTGCAAACCTATTCAAGTCCTCCTGAAGGTACCATATGTCAATCGGATCACTTATTATATTGTAAAATCAGCAAACATCAAAAATTTCGACTTCTGGACATAATTAAAAATGTCGTTAACAAACAAATTAAAAAGAAGGGGAGCTATATGAGCTCCTTGCGGTACCCCAGAAGTGGACGTAAATTATCCAGAGACAAAACTAGAAATGTTAACCCTCATAGATCGATCTTCCAAATAACTTTTTAACCATTTAATAGTATTGTCTCTAAAACCCGTCGCTTTTAATTTTGCCAAAAGAAAACTATGATCGATCCTGTCAAATGCCTTGGAGAAATCAGTGTAAATCGAGTCTACCTGATAGCCTTTCTCCAAAGCCCTCAAAAGATCCGACTGGTAGATCAACAAGTTTGTCACCGTAGACCTCCCCCTAACAAAACCATGCTGTTCGCTTATTATTATCTCTTTACACATAAAATTAAACTGATCATATATAAGGGACTCAAAAAGTTTAGGCATGCTTGACTGTTTGCTTACACTTCTGTAATTCTGTATGTCCTGTCTATTGCCAGACTTAAAAATAGGAACCAGGAAACCACTCTTCCAAAGGACAGGAAATTCACAAACATTAATTGACATATTGAATAACCTAGTTATGGGCAATGTAAGAGTGTAAACACAACGCTTCAGAAAGTAGTTAGGTATATCATCAGGCCCGGACGAGAGCTTATCCTGCAGATTACAAATGCCATCAAACACTTCGGATAAATTAAACTCACTCAACAATACGTCTCCAGTTTTTTCAAGTCTGTAAGTTGGGACCGGAACGTTGCTCTTAACATATACTGTAGAAAAAAACTCAGCAAATAAATCAGCTATTTCCTGCCCACTACTCACAGACCTGTTACAATAGTACATTTCATCAGGTAGATCACCTGAGTGAGACTTACCATTCACATAGTTCCAGAAACCACGCGGATTTCTATTTAAGTTCTCCTCAATTCTCTGAATATGCAAATGATGACACCTCTCCCATAATAAGCTACATAGAGATCTTAAATTTGAGAAAAGTTCATATATATGTTGTGATTTAGTCACCCTAAACGCAGTATGTGCTGCCTTTTTTTCAATAATTGCATTCTTCAGCTCTGGGCTAAACCAATGAGGAAAATTGGTACTGACTTTACGCTTAAGAGGGACAAACATTTCAATCCCATGGAACAAAATTGATTAACAGAGCTTCATTAACATTTACCAAGTCGAAGCAATCCTCCCACTGCACAGAGCCAAAGAAATCATTAAGGCCAATATAATTAGCATTTCTAAAATCCAAATACAACAAATCCTGCTTTAAACATTGTTTAACCTCATTAGAACAGACTCTCAATTCAAAACAGTAACCTATATGATAAAAACTATTACAAATCAACAAGTCACTAGCCGGTTCGACCTTGATATCACTGTAGTGTGAGAACAGTATATCCAAATAAACATTTTGCAAATTAGGAACTTTGTTATTTTGGTATAGATTGTGGTACGCAAAATACTCAGTAAGTATCACAGCTGGGGAGTTCAAGGGGCAACTCACTGTAACTCCTAGATCATCATTTTCCCACGTAGCCTCTGGAAGGTTGTAATCTCCGAAAATGCACAATTTAGCATCAGGGTGCAATGCACACATTTCTTCAACTGTCTTACAATGTGACCCATAAATCTCAACACAAGATTTGGGCGGTATATACACACCACCAAAAAATTAGCTCTGATGATCCTCTAGTTACGTGTACAAACAAATGTTCTATACTGGTATCACATTTGATAAGACTAGATTTAAATTTTTTGCTAACATAAATCAGCACTCCACCACCCCTATCTTTAACACTGTTTGTCAAAGAACGATCCTGCCTAAATGTGTTATAACCATTGATTTGTATAGGAGTGGATAAGCAATAAATAGACCAAACATGGCAAATTTACGACCACGAAATGTAAACAAAGAGATTTCAATTTCGACTTGCGCGTTAGAAAATTAGTAGGCGCTAGCTGTTGCACCGTGAAGGTAAATAGGCAGACCCGGACTCCGAAAGTGATGATTTCACCAAATATTCGGTAGAGAAGTCTTGCCGATTGTGAAATTGGCCCCAGTTAGCATAGTGAAACAAACAATAAGGTATAAATAAGTAATACTTATAATCATTAGACTTACTTGAAATAGGAAATCCCGGGTATTTTGCCTCTACTACTACAAAACACATCCATACACTTTCGGGATTCTATTTTGGTAGCATCGCCCATTCTTTATGTGTGTATTGTTCAATTTAAACGAAAATCAAAATAGGGTACGCACAAACCACAAACGTGAACCACTAAACTAAAGCTAATTAAGCAACTACAAACACTAGGTCCAAAGAAAGTAAAAAAAAGTAAAAATTCGAATTATTAACTCAAAACGCCGCGCCGTCAAAACGAAAACACGTCAAAGACAAAAGCCAAGTTTAGTGCGCATGACGAAACGGTATCTTCTTTGTTTACGTTTTTCCATTTTGCGTCGATTTTGTCATGCGCAGAAACCTGTTTTTTCGCCTATAGCTTGCCACTTTTGAGTAGTGCGACAGGCGGCTATTGCTTATCCACTCCTATACAAATCAATGGTTATAACCGTTAACATACGTTTCATTTACTGTTACATCATTGTTAAGCCATGATTCAGTTATAATTATTACATCATATGATGAACACTGAACGGATTTTTTAAATTCGTCTAACCTGCCCTTTAGCCCTCCAGCATTGTGATAATATATTTGCAATGAGGTAGGAACTAGTTTTTTGCTTGCTTATTTGTTACCACTATTTTTGGTATCCCTCTTATGTATCTTATTGCTATATCACCTTCACCACTGTTTCTTCGGGTCTGCAGCTCTTCACGACATTTTTTGTATTGTTGTCTTTGCGTTATTGTTAGGTCTGCATTAAAAAAGACATTTCCATTAAGTTTTCTCTTATTTTTTACGCAGTTAGTAGCAATACTGGGGCTTGCAAAAACAACCTTCATTGGGCGAGGTTTTCCTGAGTTATCTTTTCTTCCCAGCCTTATTACCTTGTAATCTCCGCCATCGACTGTAAGCTGTTGCAGAATACCATCTACTTGGCTTCGGTCAAAAGCCACTCGAGCAGGTGTTTCATCGAACGAGCCCTCATTCACATTATAAATAATAACATTGTTAGCTCTAGAGGCACGATCTTGAATTTCACTAAATGTCTGATTCTCCCATACTCGGTAACTTAGAAACTTCCTGTGAAGATTCCAATTGCACCCCTTCATGTTTAATTTTTTCAATGTCTGTCTCAAACTTTAGAATTTTTGCCTCTAGTTGCATAATTTTGCTAGAAACATCCGACTTAAAATCTCTGAACTCCTCCAGGAATGTGCCCATATTATCCTTCTGGTCCTTAGTTAACGCCTTGAACATATGTAGCATGACCATTAGTACATCTTTATTTTCAATAGTTCTTTTCTTCAAAAGATCGCCCATTTGCTGCTCAATGTCGGTATTAGTCCCAGACGCCAGTGACGTTACCGGTTGTGGCCGTTGTTTTAGACTCACTTGATTTTTTGGGGTTACGCTTGTGGGAAAGGCGCCAATGCTACGTCGGCCCCCCACTTCAGGTTGTTTACAACTGGTACATGTCCAAAGATTTTGTTTGGACTTTTTGACATTGGAGCAAATTACATTGAATTCCTTATTAGATAAAGAAGAACAACCTCTATGGTACCAGGTTCGACATTGACTACACTCAATGGACCATCCAGACTCTTTAATTTCAGCTTCACAAACACCACAGTAAAATTTCGACATATTCTTTCTTGTTCGTCTAAGAATTTAATAGATTTATTGCACTACTTTGTCCTCACTCACTCACCTCACATTCCACAAGAAAGTATCAAAACAATAAACTCCACAGTCATTCACCGTCGAGTACCACAAAAAATATTGGGAACAATATAAACAAAACTTCTTATATTTATTTCTTGGCCAGAAGATCAACAAATATCACCTATTCCTAACATACAACATATGTAAAACAGAACCATTAATAATTGATGCCTACTAAACATCTTATATGAGTTATTTCACACCGAAAAAATACGCAGATTATAAGTCAATCATTACCCTTCTTAGATAATGGCCATACTCTAGGAAGGATAATAATTAAAAATACTAATATCCAAATCCAACCATCATTAAAGTTAATATAATTGATGACAGACAAAAGATATAAATAACCCACATATTTTTAAATCCCGATGTTATTACTATTGTTCTACACAATCCCGGCAATGTTTACTATCAATGAGCTCAAGATATCGAGGTTATATAATCACAAACAGTCAGCAATCGTTTTCAAAGTAGGCCAAGTATACGTACTAATTTTTGTTATTATGTTCAACAGAAATAAAATCCACCAACAATGACGCTACCACCGGAGATCTTCAAATTTCAAGGAATTAGAACACGCTGATGCATTATCGTGATGACGATCACACATGATAAATGGTTAAAGTATATCGGCGAATTAATCTTAAACGTATTTTTAAAAATGGCTGTAAGATAAACTTATAATGATTCAATATTTCAATAACAATTACTATTTTTATTTGTTAAAGCATAATTGCCGATTTTTCGGATAACAATAATATGAGAATACGGATATATTACTAAAGTATAAAATAATGCTTTCAAATTTTCAACACATCCGTGAAACAACCATATAATTATTTAGTATGTGCATATAAATGTGTGTATTGGCATTCTAAAGCAGGGTTTTACGAAGTGCTGTTTCCCTGTTAACTCATTCTCACTACATGAGAATGAGTGACTTAATCATCAGAATCATTCACAAACATCCTATGGTAACTCATTAACGCGGCACGATTGAAGGGTCCATGAGCACCTAAGTAATTTGAATACTGATGTCTTACATGGTATAGTTTCCGAAAGCAGTTGTGTCGTGGAGCAGGAGCGCATAGGTTAGGCCTAGCTTAGGAGTTCTGCGAGCAATCAAATACTAAGTATAACGTAAGGAACAAAGGAACATACAAAATTGTAAACTTGGAAATAAATAATGTGGTAGTAGTAGTATATAGCATTTAAGCAGCTATCATCCTTTTCAAGCTAATAATATGAAACAACAAATATACAGTGTGGCCCAAATTGGGTATACATGTATGGGTATCTTCTAAACTATATGAGATAGAAAAATGGTTAAATGGCGAAAGTTGTAGGCCATTCAATTCCCAATTCAACGCCATTTTGATAACGATTTTCTCTCTTTTTGTTTTTGAGATATTTTGAAGAAATCAAAAAGTTGTATTTTCGAAAGAGCGCTGTACTTTTTTTATTTAAACATATTTTTAAAATCTGTAAAAACATTGTTAGGACAACTTTTTACGCTCGATGCACCCATGTAATCAGTTTTTAGTTCTGACATTTCGGTTCTGAGAAACCATCATCAACTTCGTTTTTTCTTATGGCGGTCATTTTGTTTTTTAGCACATTTAAAAAGAACATATTTTTTCCTTTCTTATGATGTATAACACTTTATAAAAATATTTTATTTTTATGTCAAAAAACGACAAAGTTAATTTTTAACTGAGTTGGCCATGACAGCGGAGGCCATTTGCCGTAATAAATAATAGTGTTGCTATGGTGATTCGGCGACATTTAAGTCATATTACTGAAAAGTGACATTATTCAGTCAAAACGCTATTTGGTAGTTTTTGTTTAAATTTTCATAAATTTTGATTTCTAAATATCGCCACGCGATATGCCAATGAAGAAAAATATGACATATTAGAATGTTATATTAAATGTAATAGAAATACAAATCTTGCCACCGCCGACTATTTGGACCTGTATCCTGAGAGGCAACAGCCAAGACTATTCGCGAGGCTTGACCTGAACTTAAAAAATTATGGAAGCTTTGAAGTACCAACGCCAAAGAAATATCAGAAGGACAATCAAGCTCGTGACGATGACATTAAGGATATTTTAATGCGAACCCGACGACGTCGACGAGAGTACGTGCGAGGGAAATACTTATACCAAGAACTACTATCCAAACAGTCTTTAAAGAAAACAAATATCGTCCTTATAAACCTACTATTGTTCAAGTTTTAAAGGAAACAGACCAAAGGCGATTATGATTTTCAAACTGGTTTGTAAACCAATGTCATGAAAACCCCAATTTCAGTATGAAGATTATTTGGACCGACGAAACGTTTTTCAGCAACTGCGGAGCATTCATTATTGTGAATATCCATTTTTGGGCCACTGATAATCCTCACCAAGTGGCAGAACGTAGGCCACAAGTAAGATTTGGCTTTAATGTCTGGTGTGGTGTGTACGGTAAGTCTACACAGTCCGCAAAATATTTACAAAGTCAAATAGTATAATTTGTTTTTAGATAATCAACTTATAGGACCATTCATTTGCAATTAAATAATGTTATATCAAACCGGGGTCCTGTAAATTGGCCAGCTGGGTCCCCGGATATTACACCCCTCGGTGTAATCTTTGGGCAAAGTTTACAGAATAAATATAAGTTGCCTCGCTCACTGTCGAAACTTTAATGCATTGAGATCACAAGCGTGCGGCAGATACCTGCATATTCTGTAAACTTTGTACTTTGTACCGTCAAATACCGTGAACAACTGTGTATGCGTATGCATCGGCGGTGGCTGGGTCCTCGAGCGGGACGAGGTGGTGAGGTCTAGCTGGTTTCGCGTGGTTAGATTAGTTAGTTTGGGTATGTTAATAGTAGTAAGTTGTAAAGTAAGCAGTTATGAACAAAAACCGATACTTATATTTAGAACGATAGTTTGGAAATTAATAGCAAATATTGATTTGTACGGCAACCGCCCTCCGTAGCAACTGTTGCTAAAGCCAATTCAATATTGTTTCAATATTATTTTCTCCTTTGGTCACATGGCTTCCCAAGGCTTCTATAATCTCATAGGTCCATAACAGACTTGTCTAGGCTTGAGTCTTGAGTGTTGATTGTCAGGATTTGAGTTCCAAATATCTGGCGGTGCTACACTTGTATTCCTATTGCATTTAATATAACATTCTTAAGATATTGATATTTTTTTAATGATGTTTGGCAGGGCAGCTAATATTAAACTTACCTTTTAACAAATATTAATAAAAACAAAAATTACTAAAAATGAAAAGTTAAATTCGATGTTTGTCTGATCAATGTTTCGTATATTTTTCAGTAAAATAACTATGAAACACTAGCAATATTTGTTTTGTACCGCAAATGGCCTCCGCAGTCATGGCCAGCCCAGCTAAAAATTAAATTTGTCGTTTTCTGACATAAGAATAAAATATTTTTATGAAGCGTTATACATCACAAGAAAGGGAAAAAAAAGTTCTTTTTAAATGTACTAAAAAACAAAATGGCCGCCATAAGAAAAAAAAAAGTTGATGCTGGTTTCTCATAACCAAAACGTCAGAACTAAAAACTGAATACATGGGTGCATCGAGCATAAAAAGTTGTCCTAACAATGTTTTTACAGATTTTAAAAATATCTTTAAATAAAAAAAGTACAGCGCTTTTTCGAAAACACAACTTTTTGATTTTTTCAAAATATCTCAAAAACGAAAAAAGATCAAATCGTTATCAAAATGGCATTGAATTGGGAATTGAATGAACTGAAACTTTCCCCATTTAACCGATTTTCTATCTCTTATAGTTTCCAAGATACCCATACATGTATACCCAATTTGGGCCACACTGTATATAGAGAATGTATACCTTGAAAAGTACTAATTCTATTAGGTTTTATGAAATTAATTTTAGGTCCGGGAGGATAAGAAATAAACAAATAAATTCATTTAATTTAAATACTGCATTTTGTATACTTACTTGGTGCAGAATCATCTGACAAAGTGGTGCTATTGACTACAGCGTTATTTTGACAAGGCCTGCAAAAGTGATAAAAATTATTATAATTATTTCAAGCCATTCCACATAAAATTATACACTGACTTACTTGTGACCATTTTTCCTCATTTCTCGCAACATTAATTCCGTTTCCGCCAACTTTTCAACTGTCACATTTGGTGAGACTGGTCTCTCGAGCGCCTCTCTGAAATAAAAACACACCTGCTTAATTAGCTTGTATGAATCTTGAAGTAAAATAGTCAATTTATATTACATTAGATATGGGTATTCATTCCTAAGAAAGCATATTTTCAGCCATTTTTAAACGTTTTTTTTTGCCGTGACAATTTCTGCCAAATATATGATTAACAAAATTTG
>MU192439.1:16587-29122 GCA_016904865.1 Pissodes strobi
TGTTACGTTTTTCCCGTGGGTTCTTAACAGAATTACAACTTTGCTATTTTCAACTAATACTCTCTTTATTCACTACCACTGTATACAATTTAACTCACTAAACTAGTCTTATAACTTTACCACTAATATCTATTCAACACTCAATGATTAACTGAACTAACTAACCGACTGACTTAGGTCTGCTTATATATAATCTCAAATCTATCACGAATATTCGGGAAGTATTCCAAGGCCACTCTATATGATCTCGACGAGGACATCGAGATAATTCCAGCTTTCCCGTAACTTCGCGGCGGGCCGGTCGATGATTCATACAGACAGAGAAGCGAGGGGCACGGCGGGGCGGCTAGTTCTATAGGGTAGCACAAAAACGTTCGGATGGTTGTTAGTCGTGACAATATTAAATAACAATAAAGAGTAAAAAACTGACAATTGCACTTAATTCAGCAGTTACATAACACGAATTCTAATAGTCAAAGACAAATTGACACCTTAAATTAAAAAAAAATAAGAAACCACCAGTCTCCCACATCAAGGAAGTCAAACAATAATTATAAAACATCATCGGTAAGCTTTCTTTAGTAAAGCTTGAACTCATACCCTCATAAATCAGTGAGCGCTTAGTCAAAGTGGAATTGGGAATAAGTAACAAGAGTGTTCCTGACTGGCGGGTTACAGAACCTTTGGTCTTAAGGGAACACCCCGAACCCGCCTTTTATGAATCAACCATGTTGTCTCCATTACGATCAAACGTGGCAAAGTATTCCCGCCGACAGAAACAACGGCCTCCAGTCGTTTCGAAACTTCGCCCTGCTAGGATATCTAATTGCTTTTTTGCAGAATAAACTGAATTAAAAAATGCTTGGTTTTCCCAAAAAGCGATGCCATACCGCAGCCACGTCTTAACCAACGAGAAATAAACTATCCTCGCCGAAGATAAACTCGTGCCACACTTTCTCTGTTTAATAGCAGAGAGTAAGGTTATAGTTGATATAAAATAATACTGAAATAATATGAACAATAAAACAAAATCAAACAGAAATTAGTTATTAGTTATATGAGAAGGGGCAGTTGAGGAGAGTGTGCAAATCCTGCTGCTCAGTGAGAAATGGGGTTCGGTTAAGGGCGCCAGCAGCTCTCTACCAGTTGAACTGCTAACTGCCTTTGATGTCCTAGGTACCACTCCTCAATAACTAAATAAATTTATGAATAAGTTTGCAAGTAAGTAATAAGGTATTACACAACAAAAGAAACTAAAATTTTAAAACAATGTCCACGTTTATTGATAAGGTTGTTATTTGATACAAGGATCAGGTGTCCTGCTATTGAAGTTCTTAGGCTAGGTTATACAATAATGATTATACCACAATAAATCTATAAAATTGAAAAACCACTCACTAAGATCAGTTTTCCAACCTAATACTGAATTATATTAAAGTTATCCATGTTCAATTACGTATTTCAATCAAAATGAAGAATCACTGAAGTTAATTAACGAATCAATTTAGTGAAATCAAATAACAAATTAATAAATGAAGTTAATTCAATCAGGTAATTAAATAAATTAATTAGTGTAAGCAATTATGAAATCAGTATAATGAAATCAATTAATAAATGAGGTTAATTAGTGTAAAATCAATTCAATGAAATTAATTAACAGAGTAATTAGTGAAGTAAATCACCAACTATTAACCGAATAATGATAAATTAGTCAATGAAACTCAATTAACAAATAAATCAACGAAGTAAATGGCCAACCATTAATCAAATTATATAAAATTATTAGTGCAGTAAGTCACTAATTATTAATCAAATAGTATAAAGTTAATTCAATGAAATTAATTAACAAATTAATTGATGAAGTAAGCCACCAACTATTAATCAAACAATGTCAGCTTGCCTTAATGACAATTCAAAATAAAGTAAGTGAGAGATAAGCCAAACTAAAATTCAAAAACTTAAGGTAGGCAGGCAATAAGGTAATTAAAGCGGTATTAAATTCAAATAAGTAAAAAACCACAAAATAATGTAGGTAAAACCGGAGCAAACAGCCTATATTAAATATTAGTAGAGAGCGATTATATTCAATTGAGTACGTATTATTAAATAATGATCACGAATCGTAAAGTCAAATATTTACCTGAGTCAATATAACATATACCAACTACACAGGCTGTACGTGTAATAAAAACTAATTGCTATATAGAAATCACTACTTATGGCTACGATACTAGCTTACAAGCAAAGTTTTGCAAATATAAAAGCTCTAGTAAGCAAATGTATCTTTCAAATATACGAACAATCTATAAACCGTAGTTACACTTACGAATCAAATTATTTAAAAATAATGCAGTTATTAATTTACCAAAGATAAAAAGTTCATTATCACATGTTCACGTACAATTGAATGAAAATAAAATTAAGTTAGGCTTATCTATGTCCTTTGGCTCTCAAATCAGCACGAATGCTCTCACATACTCAGGTCTCAACAACTATCCAAGGTACACCAACAGTAACCACAGTATAATTCTCACAAGTGGTTGGTTATGTAAGATAGAGTGCGATAATGATGAGCACCAATCTAGCAAGAGTGGAAGAGGTAAAATTAAAACCCGCAATTCAAGGTGTTCTAACGAGGGATTTATAGGAATGTTTAACCTCTATTCCATGTGACTTTCCCAGTCTTTCAACGAAGAAATTAGGTTTCTTGCTACTAATACATCAAAAATACAGTCAGGCAAACAAATATAAGATATACAAGAACCTATTTCTGTAGTCTTGGCTCAAAATTCCATCAATATGGTCTGGAAAATTTCAGATGCGAGCTATCGACTGGTTCTACCCAACGACCGTAGAAAAAGTGACATGGCCGCGCCCTATTCACCTCGACCAAGTGTTCCTTCACAAAAAAAAGCGTACTACTCATTAGTACTAAACCAGCACTAGGTAGCGTGAAATTTTGCATATTTAAATACGTATTTCGAGACCAAATAGATGATCCTAAGCAAACCGGCTAACATCTATGCGAACCATAATCGAGAATAATTAATTAAATTAATAAATTATAACAACAATGATTTTAGTACAATTAGGCCAGTGAAATAGTACCAACATTATTTTTAAATTAAATTAATAAATTGTAACAACAATGATTTTAGTACAATTAGGTCAGTGAAATAGTACCAACATTATTTTTGGATAACCGCAGTACTCCATCTGCCGCGCGTCGCATGAATCACTGTTTCGTGTTGAACAGTTACAATAGATGGCGCAGTGATGTCAAAATTGAATATGATCTTGGAATTCATTTTCTTTCTATACAAAGTAATATCCAGAAACTTAACCTGAGATATGTTTTTTATAGTTTGACAATGCAACGTAAGCAGACCAAGAGGAAAATTAAATGAGAACACGCTGGTTTTATTGATATTAAAACAAAGAGAGTTAGTCATACCAGCCTCTGACGCAATCGATGCCCAGATTTATTACGTTTAGCATATAACAGTTTCCCCTCCCTGCCAAAAATCGCGGCGTCATTCGCAAAAAGCACAAATTTACACCGTATCCTTAGTGATTTCTGTAAATATTTTCACGAGCTGTGTGCTATAGATTATACTAACAAAAAGGAGAGTTTGCCCCAAAACGATATTCAATTCAATTTATTAAATAATGTATTCAAAATCATTCACATGCCTGTTTTTATTATGTTCGGCACACACACAAAAGGAAAATCCGAATCCCGGTCAGAAAATCACAGTCAATATATCCCAATCATTAATATCCCATGCCAAAATATCCCATACAAAAAAATCCCATGGCAAAAATATCACTCTACAAAAAATCAACTAACCCAAACTAACCCCCACCGGGGCTTCGCCCCTGGACCCCATTCGGGCTTCGCCCTTAAACCCTACCGGGGCTTCACCAATTTACGTGAATGTGGAACGCTTCACGTGTAATGGATATTTGTAATTGGGATGTTTTTGTAGCGGATTATTTTTGTTAGGGTATTTTTTATTTTGGGGTATTTTGGCTGGGCTAAAATTAACTGGGATATTTTCTTCTGTGATTTTCTGACCGGCCACCGGTGTTGTTTTCTAAGCGTTACTTGGAAGTTCATTCCAGAGCGAGGAGTCCTGCAACAGGGACGTCCTAGGTGTTCGCAACTGAATCATATGTTGATGGGCAGCTTGTGTCTGACGGGTGTTTCTGTTTGGCACAACTCTGAGTGGAATCATAAGTGCCAACTCGTTCGAACACCTTCCGTAGTAGTATCGATAGTAAAGAGATAGGTCCGCAACTCTTCTTCGATGTTCAAGGCTATCAAGGTCTTTAGTCAACTCTGGGTCATCTACAAGACGGACTGCTCTCCTCTGTATGAACTCCATCTTGAACAAGTGTTTGGGTGCCGAGCTCCACACATGGGAACAGTATTGCATAGACGATCTTAAGATAGATAACTAAAACTAGCTGACTAGCTGACTTAGGTTGCCTGTAAAAGTGTAGGCACAAATGTTCATCTTACTATTTTTGGTAGATGATGTCCTAGTCATCTACCAAAAATAGTAAGATGAACATTTGTGCCTACACTTTTACAGGCAACTTAAGTCACTTACAATTTAAAATTAAAGACAAAATGGAATGAAAACAAAATTTCAAAGAACGGTCTCACCTCTATGCGTTTATTTTCCAACACTTTATGACTAAACTCCGTAAACTGAAAAACTACCGTATCAGCAGATCTTTCAACCGCTCTCTTCATATAGGTTAAAGCGTTTCAAAAATATCTCTACTAAACACAGAAATTGGCCGATAATAGCTTTAGTGACTCAATTTTTATGTACAGGTTTTTGTTGTGTAAACATCTTACTCGGCGGTATGAGGGTAAATCTCGGCAAATGCGACGGACGGAGATGTGGGGACGGAATGTGTAAACCGATTCTAGCCGCTAGGCGGTATTACAATACAATTTTGCCATTTAAAATCGTTTTAAACGGATTTTAGACGATAAAAAGCATATTTTAAATTAAACGAATCGTCAAATGTATTATTTTTATTATATTATATTCGCAGTGTATTTGGATCCATAGCACAGATTATTTTTAATTAACGGTTGAATTTAAAATGAATTTTCGCTTCAAAATCCAAGACAAATTCGTCCGAAGCCACGGCTATCACCCTAAAAAAGCCCGAATTTTCGGATTTTTATACAATTTTGCAATTTAAAAACGAACTGTCAAAAGTATTATTCACATGCCCAGACGTTTAAAACAATATTGAGTCATAGCCCTCTTCTAAAATTTGAAAAAGTTGGTTATTGACTTTCCCAAATCAAAGGATGTCGACCCAAGATTATAAGGTAAATAAGCTGTGTCCATATGCTTATGTTATTCCTGGTGGCATTAGAATTTCGTGTCGAATTTGTGCAGTGAATTAATCCACTCCGAAGCTGCCAGTAAGTATTATTAAAGAATCCTAACTAATATTATAAATGCGAATGTGTTTGTTTTTATTCTCTGCACAAGCTAAAAAGCACAGGTAACGGCCATAGCACGTTGAAAATACCAGTTCTCGTCCGATCACTGAAGTTAAGCAACGTCGAGTGTGGTTAGTACTTGGATGGGTGACCGCTTGGAACACAACGTGCTGTTGTCATTTTTTTACAACCGATGTCGTTATAGGATATGTTTACACATCAGTCTCGAGTACTAGCAGCCTCGCGCAATTTCTTTTTTATATTTTGCATCATACCTAGAAAAGTAAGTAGAATACACTTAGAAGTGTTCAAATCCATACCATTCACGCCACACCAGGTCACCATACGATCCAGTTTGGATTGAAGTCTTAAACAGTTAGCAGAGGATTGCACCGCTATGTACATCTTCAAGTTGTCCGCAAATAAAAAGAACTGACAGTGGTGGAAACAAGAGAAGAGTAGTGGACCCAAGTGAGGTCCTTGAGGAACTGTAGAGGGCAGAACTGTTAAACAATTCTATACGGTCAAGTACAGGACCACCAACACCTATCTTTAATCTAGATATCAAAAGTGTACCTACTCGATATTATTTGTACTCTGGTTTTCTGACAATACACATTCTTATTACCCCAGCCGGGACGATTAAGTCGGGCGCAGCAGTTCTAGCAGATATAACAGTCTTTCTTTTGCAATCGTGTATGGTAACTTATAGTGTTAAAATCCCCACCGCATAGGTAGCCTCCTATTTTTAGACCAACTATCTACGTTCGTGGCAGTTTGTGTTAAGAGGACTGATGTGCACGTGGCAAACATTTTGATCTATTGAATACACTGCACCTGATTAAGTTATAATTTACAAATTATAAATATCGCATTTTAGCATAGAGAAGATTACCATTGGCCAGCGCTTTACATTTCTAGACACATTATAGGAGGCTACCCATGCGGTGGGAATTTTAACACTAAAGGTTACCATACACGATGCAAAAGAAAGACTGCTGTATCTGCTAGAACAGCTGCGCCCGACGAAAGGTTAATAACTTAATCGTCGCGGCTGCATTTTTGTATCGAGCGTCCAGTAAACCGGTTTTTAATACGGTGACTGTAATATAAATGTTATATAAGTGCGAATATTTGAACACTTCATGCATGCCCCTCCGCTCGCTTCGGGGGCGCAAGAACTAACCAAATCTAACCCAAATATGAAAAGCCTGCACATTTATATTATAGTCGCGCTATAAAAAGTCGGGATCTCGTACGCTCCACAAATAAGCGTCTCGGCTGGGGTAATAAGTAGGTGTATTGTCAGACGACAAGAAATAGTGTCATTTCTGTAGTGCTCGATTGTTTTTTCGCCACAATACAAAAATGTTAAATTGCCAATATTTCAAAAATTACAAGTTTTTCGAATCTACAACTTTATACAAAGTCGCCCTTATTTATTTATTTAGCGTATGGCACCTTCAAATCACAGAGAGAAAGACAGTAATATAAATAAAATATAAATACACAAATATATATAACATTAATCACAAACATACACTTAGGTCGGTCTAGAATATATTCAATTGCACTGTGGGTCGCGTTCAGAAAATCTGTGGGATGGCCAGGGTAGGATTTCAGAGGGCATTCCTGTATAATGTGGTGGATCGTTTGTCTGTTGGCATCACAGTCACACTGTGGGGAGGGTATTTTCCCCACTTGTGGTGCGAATCCGCACATCGGCCGTGTCCTGTTCTAATCCTCTTGAGACTACACCATGTTTGAGGGGTAAGTCAAATCACGGTATTTTGACATTGAGGTTAAGTACTTTCGGGCGTAATCTGGGGCCTTATCTTCCCATTCCGTTCGCCATGCCTCAGTGAGGGTAAAGCCTGAATCTTTTAAGCTTTTTGCCCTAACGAGAGCAGGATGTCTGGACCGTAGCCTATTAAGTTCTATGCCATCGGATGTTGAGTGAATGGGCAGCTGCAAGTTCCCTTGGATTTTCTTGTACTCCCTGGCTAGTGCATTTTTACTGGGCAGTGTGGTGGTGGAATATGACTCAGCACGGGCAGCCAATGAGTGGGAGTGGACTTTAACGTTCCCGAGATGATTCGCATTGTGCGGTTTAGTTCTACATCCACTTTCTTGATGTGAGCACTATTAAGCCATGCTGGCGAGAAGTACTCTGCAGCGGAGTATACTAGCCCCAAGGCATAGCAGCGTAGAGTAGAAGCTGTGGAGCCCCATATGGTACCACAGAGTTTCTGAATGATGTTATTTCTCGTTCGCAGCTATTTGTGAGATGTTCTTTGTAGGTCAGGGCCGTCAGGGTTCTGTCGAGGGTTACTCCTAGGTATTTTGGAGTTTTATTGAAAGGTAGAGTGTTGTTATCGAGGCATACCTTAAGTTCTCTGTTGGCTAGCTTATTATTAAGGTGGAAAGACGAGGTCTCTGTTTTAGTTGAGCTGGGTTGGAGCCTCCATTTACGAAAATAATTTCCTAGAATTACTAAGTCCCTAGTCAGTACTTCCTCACTGGCTACCATGCTCTAGTCTTGTGTGGCTATCGCCCAGTCGAGTCGTCGGCATATCCAAACTTTTTTGATATAGTCGCAGGCATATCCGCAATATATAGGTTGAAAAGTAGTGGGACTAGCACTGAGCCTTGTGGGAGACCGTTATTGAGCTTCATTTGGTTGCTTTGCTTATTGCCCAAAGTGACTTGAAAAGGTCTGTTACTGAGCATTTGATCTCTGAGATTAGATGTTTTTAGACAGGGTATGATTTGGAGGAATTTAAAGATTAATCCTTGCCTCCATACAGTGTCGTATGCTGCAGTTAAGTCGACAAACACTACCGATGTTTTTAGTTTTCTTTGGAAGCCGGCCTCTATATAACTAGTTACAGAAAGAACTTGGTCCGTGCAGCTCCGGTTTGATCGAAAGCGTGCCTACTCTATTGGGATGATTTCAAGACTGGTTTGACTAATCCTATTATATATGAGCCTTTCGAGGAGCTTGTAGCATACTAAGTAGGGCTATGGGGCGGTAGCTCTGAGGATCATTGCTAGGTTTGCCAGGTTTTAGTAACGCGACGATTTTTGCCCTTTTTAGGAGGTGAGGCATGTGTCCTCTTTGTAGTATATCGGTGAATAATCTTGCTAGCCACCCTTTAGCTAGCCACTAACTTCCGCAGTGGAGAAGAAATTCCGGATGTATACCATCAGGGCCTGGGGCTTTTCCAGCTTTCACTTCTTTCAGTGCCATGGAAATGTCTTCAGTTGTGAAGGGTTGGCTGTATAGCGTGTTATCTTCGGATGCCTCTTTGAGTTCTTTAAGCTCATTTTAAACTTTAGTAGTGTGTGCTCGATCTCTTGGGGCTCTAGATGTTTTAGTGATATGAGTTGCAATCACGTTTGGTGAGATGGAGCTAGATACACGAAAGCTTTTGCGCCCACCACCCAGTTTTCGCAGTAATGGTCATGCTTTACGGCTAGATCTTGTAAAGTCCAACTGCTCAACAGTATCTGTCCATTTAGCTCGTCTGGCTGCATTCAAACTGTGCAACAGTTCATCCCCGATTTCCTTGACGCCATTCTCCAAAAACTGCTTGTATAGCTGTTCGCAGTTTTGGCTCCATCCTGGGATGTATTTTTTCCTGAACCCTCTGGGGATACTGGCTTTAGCTGTACCTATTGACGCACCAACGAATTTTTCGTAGTTCTGGTACTTTGGCTCTATCCATCCCAAGCATTTATCGAGGTTTTCTGTAAACATAGACAGTTGGCTTTCCCCATCTACGACGGGGGTATGAGGATTTCAGTGGAATGTTTAACCCCACTTCTATGATCACAGGTCGATGTTGGGAGTGCGGGAAATCATCAAGGACCCTACGATGCAGGCCGGGGTTGGCCATTGCTATCAGTTGAAACGAAGCATATGTCAGGGCAGGTTTGGGTTCCCCACGATGCTGATTTAAATGTACATCGATCTTTGGCGTCGAAAATTAGGTAGGCATTCTGATTTTCCGCCCACTTCACCAGGTCTTCTCCGTTCTGGTCCGATTCCCTATACTTCCAGAGTTCGTGGCGGCTATTTAGATCTCCGACATATATGGCCGGATGGTCAAGGGTTTGGAGGGCTTGTTGGGGCCACTGCTTTGCGGAAGGCTTATAAATGTTATTTATTGTGGTTTCGCCAACTTTTACAATAATCTCATGCATCTCATTTGCTTTTGATTCTGATTTCAGAACAGCATCCTCTAACTCGCACCGGACGTAAGTTGCTATTCCATAGAATTTGTGATAGGTGGCACCAATCAGGTCTTAGCCAGATATTTTACTTCTTTATCTCAGTTGCTCTGCATTTTCAGTGTGAGTTCCTTGGATTGCGACCACGTTAATATCGTTATTTAGACTACTAAAGTAGATCGCCTTCTACGAAACCAACTCCAATTCAATACTAAAGGTTTTCAATAGGAGAAATTGATAGTTATATTTAGACCAGCAAACGTCATTTATGACATAAAATTCAAAATACCTACGTCAAAAATGGTTAGACTTAGGTAAAGGATATTATATATAAAATATATCTAGAATTTTCTGAGGAATTCAAAAATGCCTTAATATACAGGGCATTCTATTTAAAATAAGGACGTTTATACTTATTCACGAAAATACGAACACCCTGTATATATAAAAATATATTTTATAAACTTAAGCAAATTCAAATAACTTTTGTACTAAACTTTTTTTGGTACACCCCGTAGATTCTGAGATAAGGTGTCATCCCATAATAAACGGGCCATCCTGTACTTGTTCCTTAAGTATTGCTTTTTCTTTTTAAGTTCTTTACTTACAGTTACCCACTTACACCTCTGTTTTTGTACGATCTTTTTTTTTTGATATAGACTGTTTTAGTAGCATTTTCAAAAACGAATCAAACATTGCATCAACATGAATGCCATAATCGTCATTTAAATCCCAGATTTGATTATCTAGAGATTTTAAACTTCACCAAAGACAGTTCTGGGCCATATTTATGTACAATGATTCGTGGTTAGATGGCCATCTTTAGCACTTGAAGACGGTGGTTTGAAATGTAAGGTTCAGTAAATCTAAAATTGATTTGATCCTATATATTTATGGTCACATACATATATAGGTTCTTGGCTGTAACTAATTAACCAAAGTCATTCGAATAATCATTGCAGTTTAAATTTATAGTTTTCCCTTTTCAGCCCAACACATTACTATATTAAGGCAGATCTCTGAAATATGAGAAAGCGCGTCAGATGCCTGAACAACAAACAAATTTAATTTATCTGTGGAACAATTATTGTTACAAGGTAAAAACCACTTGTGGAAACATCACTCCTACTCCTAAACTGGCACATATTCGGCGGACAATGACTGAGAAAATCCCAAGAATTTAAAAGAACATTTCCAATATTCGCAAGTAATGTCCGCTTTCGGTATCACTACCTAAGATTCCGAGTCGCGTTAAAGATATATATTTATTCATATAGAAATTATTCTTCAAATTGACTTACACTTCCTTACTTCGATCTACCCAGAAGGTCGCAGAGAGCAATTTTTTATGAGCTGCCAAAACTTTTTTCTCGTTTATTGCTTCTTGGGTGCTTTCCGGTAATTTTCCTTCCTGACTAAAAATAGTGCAGTTTAAAACATCATGAGGCGAACAATCTTAGAATGTTTCAGAAACAGATATATTATAAGCAGTCATTTCAGAATAGAATTTGTAAGAGACTTTCTTGTTATAGTCTTTTATTTCATACAGGGCTCGATGGATTCGCAGATGCCCGAACATATGGAGAAACACTGAAAAATAGATGCTGAAGACACATTCAGTTATGCTGAAGAGTTCAGCTACCAGTTTCATTCAAAGTTGCATCACTCTCCCTAACTAGGAAATATATGAATAACAACCTCAGAACCACACTGAATCAGAAGAACCAATAAGGAGAAGTGATCTGAGATGAAAATCATCCACAGATAAAGGTAAAGCTTAAAGAGGGCAGCATAAATCTCCGAAAACAATAAACAATGAAAGTTTTAACCATACAAGAAGGGAACCATCAAATCCAAATTATAGCTATTTCTAATGAACATATTATGCATAATATCAAATAGGTATCTAGCGCGTATTATTTACTTCTACATATTTAACAAAAAAAAAGCAGAAAGCAAAATAACAATCCAGCTCTAACGGGAAATTTAAAATTGACTTCCTCTAAACTATTAGTACATATGCTTCTGAAACATTCTGTCATGTACAGGGTTCCCACTTAAAAATTAATAAATAAATCTGAACATTGAGTTATTTCTGAGATGCCAGTGTCGTAGGTAGCTAGTGAGCATGAAAGATGGCGCAAGCGTCCCCAATAGAATCTTACATTTAACTAATTATTTTACCGGTTTCAACAATCAACAATATCGTATTTTTACCTACTTAAAAAACTGCTTTCAATGCACATATCATATTTTTTATTTTATTATACAAATGAACATCAATAATTTTTTTAAAAGTATTGCGACGTATAAAATGAAACTATACCTTGAGACGGAAATAATAGTCAGTGACGTCAGTCACTAGTTCGAAAACAGAGCAACGTGAGCGGCTTAAAGTAATATTTAATATTTAACAATAAATCTGGTACGAAATGCTCGCAAAATGCCGCTTATTCTAAATGCGGACACAGCGTTCCGGCACAAAACGTGCACCGCTGCCAAATTCATTGTGGCCCGTATACGCGCGTTACGCGGAGCATTTGAAGCAGCTGTCTTTTAACAGAGGTCCGCGATCGACGGTCGTAAATGTACTGATATTTTACGACCGTCGGGCGGAGGTCGCAACGTTGCAACAGTAAACGAGCATGTACCTTGTGAGAGATCTGTTGCATAGTCGCGCTTGCGGGTTTAGGTTATCGTTTTGTTTTAACATTGAAAATGTTTCTGTTTTCTTAAATAGGGCCTCAAATCGTGAAAAAGTGCATGCTACATTTGCCACACGCGTGAGAGATCATGTTAGCTTGTTTATTTAAACTTAAATTGATT
>MU192440.1:0-15725 GCA_016904865.1 Pissodes strobi
TTGCAAATTGTTTGTACACTGATTTCAGAGCGCGGTTTGCCCCTCGATATCACCCATAGTTTGTGAGAGATAAACCAACAAGGTTATATTTTTTTTGGGGTAATAAGTACCAAATATAAAAAGTATTTCCAATGAGAATTGTTACAAAAAAAATGGAAGTTAGTAGATAAAATTGGATTGCTTTTTTTTAGAACTAGTATTCAAATTATCTACTGGAAATTACTACAAATTTAAGAGTTCATCCTTCTGTATTTTTTACATAATTTGTTTTGTTAAAAGAAGTAATTTTTAAATGAATAATTATATTTGAGAATCACATAATTTGAAGTGTTGAAATGAATGTTTAGTTAGTGGAAATTTTCTGAAAAATCTGTCTGTTTGCCACAATTTAATACGAATCAAATCCTACTGCTCAGTTACTAAACATATGTCATGGGTGGTAGTTGCAAAATTTCTCTACTAAATCCACATCACCTATGTGCCTCATTGAAAATTAACATTTTCACAAATAGGTATTCTGGTACATTCTGACGAATACATTCACTTATATTTTCTAGCATTTTAATAACCCTTGTTCCATTATAGAGCTCTACAACTTCTAAATTCCTGCATTTATGATGTAGTCCTTAAAAAGAGAACACATGAAATGATAGGTTGAAAATCTTTGTTTTAAAAATGCAGCTTCCATTTAACATAAAGACAAAAATTGATTTCTGACCTGATAATCCTTATTGGAACATTGTCAGTTATTCAAACTCAAGTTTCTTCTATGAGCATTTTCAATCTAGATGTTTCTATCAATCTACCATACCGAATTTATAAGTGTTCAGAATTTTGCTGATTTGTGTAAGCTGAAAAATAATCATAATACTGCTGCACTACTGGCAGCCATAGTAATACCATTTAAAATAGGTGTGAAGCTAATAATTGTTGATATAGTCATAGTGGCAGATGACCAAAAGTATTTTCTTTGAATAGCACAAATAAAACAAATTCCCTTTGCATAAATATTTATTTTAGTAACAACTTATCTATATTATATATAATTATATATCATAATATATTGAAATACATAAGATAATTGTCAATGTCATAGTTTACTTAATTATTTAATAGTTATGTTATTAGTTTCGATTCTGGTAAATCAAGGGAAACTTAAAATAAAAGAAAGATATTAATTATTAAAAATAGGTATATGTGAAAACCTACTGAAAGCAGCTCAAGCAATAATACCAAATAAAAAAGCCACGAACCACAAACTAAGTCAGGAATCTCAACAATTAATTAAAGAACGAACAAGAAGACTAAAGGAACGAACAAATAACAAAGAGACTATATCCCAACCAAGGAAGCATAAGGAAAAAAGTAAGAGAAGATAACAGAAAATATAAAAAAGAAGATGAATGTCTAAAACAACTAAAGACAAAAACGAAGGAAGGAAAACAACAAATAATAAAGTTATTAAATGACGATGGAGAAGAGATTACTGAGGTGGAAGAAATAACAAGAACAGTGGAAAAATATTATAAATCACTCTACGAAGCTAAGAAAACACCTCCACCAGGGAAAGAAGAAAAAAATAGAGGTATAGTCAGAAATGTAAGATCCGAAGGTATTCCTGAAATAGAAAACGCTCTTAAATACATGCCCAACAAAAAAGCACCAGGGGAAGATGGCATTATGGTGGAAATGATAAAGCATGGAGGCAAATCTATGATGGCTCAGATCCTAAGACTATTCAACTATTGCTTGGTTGAAATGAAAATTCCGAAGGATTGGTTTAACGCTATAGTAGTCCTCATTTTCAAGAAAGGCAATAAGTACAAGCTTGAAAACTATAGATCAATAAGTCTGCTATCGGTTTTCTATAAAGTATTCACAAGGATTATCACCCAAAGACTTACCAATAAATTGGATGCCTATCAACCTAGAGAACAAGCGGGTTTTAGACGAGGCTACAGTACTATGGACCACTTGCAAACGAAAAGGACACTAACAGAAAAAGCAAATAAATACAATATACCACTCTGGATGGCAATGATAGACTACGAGAAGGCCTTCGAAATAAACAGTGTGTCAAATTAAATATAACACAATTTTATATTATTTTCATATAAAATATCAACTGCAAATTTGATTATTTTCTAAAAGTCTATTTGACTTTATTCATACCACAGTATAATCATAATAAAGGTAAATAATTGCACCACCACTTCTGTTCCAACTGTACTGTTTCAAAAATAAGCTACAAGCAAGAAAAGCTCCGTAAATTATGGGTAGAAGAAGAGTTGATTGATGAAGATGATCTGGTAGAAACAAGAATTACTGACAGTAAATCGGAGAATGATTGTGATGATGAAAGTGACCAGGATATCCATCTAGTAATATAAATTTATGCCCACCAGGAGTAAAAAATTATGGGACAAACGCCAAAACAGCGATGGAATATTCGCCCCTTTTTTACTGATGAAATGCTAAACAATATTGTAGAGAAGACAAATGTTTATATTTCAAAATTAGCTGAAGGCCTTGTACGAGGAAGAGGAAAACCCACCGACCTTTGCGAGTTAAAAGGTTTGTTTGGATTTTTATATTTGTCAGAAACTCTCAAGAGCGCCAGACTCGATACAAAAGAACCATGGCAAAGACTCGAACTTGGAGTAGAACACTTTTGGCTAGTGATAACTCACGACCGATGATCTCTTCGATTTGACGACCATGCATCATTCATCAAAATGTGGAGTCTGTCGGGAATTGTATTGAGGTTCTTCAAGATCTTGTAGCAAAACATGACTGTCTGGCTCTATGCATTGGTGAGCATTGGAAGTCGGCAACTCAGCTTCCGAACTATCAGCTGTGTGACTATGAACTAGCAGCCTGTTTCTGCAGAGACGAGGGAGAACATGGAAGTACGGCCATATACATCAAAAGAGACTATCAGTGGAGTGTGAGAACTGATCTCATCTCTCTTTCAGAAAGCTTTAAGTTTGAATGCGCAGCAGTCGATGTCATTGTAGCTAATAGTAACATTACTGTTTTGTGTGTATATAGACCCCCTACTGTTTCTATTGAATTTTTAATGTATATAAAATCAAGCGCCATCATTATGATTACTTAAATCATAATGATGGCGCTTGACTTTATCTCTTTGTTTGGGCCATTCAACTTTAGACCAACAATTTCTGAGTTCACCCGTATACATGGGACCTCTCAAAGCTGCATTGACAACATTTACACTAATTCAAATTTTACAGGGGCATATGTCCTGGATACGCATATCTTAGACCATATTAGAGCACATATATTGGAATTTGAGGGTGAGATAAGCAATATAGGTACGAGAGTGAAGCGTCGTTTATTTCATTGTGATAATAAGAATCAATTAAAACATTGTTTGTCTCTGGAAAGTTGGGAATCTGTCGATGCAATTCCTGACTTCTTTGTGGATGAACTCTGGGCAGAATTTATGAACATTCTCACACCAATTTTTAACAAATGTTTTCCAGTAAAATATTTAAATATAAAACAAAGAAAAAAGCTTCACTTAACTAACGATAAAGTTGATAAGTGTAAAAAAGAGCTGGACATCCTTCTGGTTCTAAGCAGGTCAGGTCGTGGTGAGTTTGGTAACGCATATAAAGAAAAGAAGAAAGAATATAATGTGTTGCTTACTGAGGCTCGTAATACCCAATATTCTAATGTATTTTAAATAGTGACAGAAAAAAATTGTCAAGTTCCGAGAAATCCAATATTATAGCCCATGATTTCAACGGTTTGGTTCTAAATACTATTTCAAATCTAATGGGTGATGCCTCAGAAACCAGTGTGTCGTCATGTAGCATTCTTTATAATAATACTTCATTTTTTCTTACTGCTGTTACTATTTCAGAAGTACTTAATATCACCCTAAAGTTGAAAAACAAAATGAGTGCTGGACATGACGAAATTTCTTCAATCATCCCCAAAAAAAGCGCTGATGAACTCGCTATACCCCTATGTCATATCATAAACAACTCATTTAAGCATGGCATTTTCCCAGGGATTTGAAACTGTCACTCATACAACCTATATACAAAAAGGGAGATAAGACCCTGTTGGAGAATTATCTCCCAATAAGTTTGATCTCTACTTTTTCCAAGGTTTTTGAGGCAGCAATGTGTAGCAAACTTTTTCTACCAAGACCGACTTCTCAGTGACTCCTAGAATGGATATATGAGGGGTAGGTCTGTCGAGACCGTCTATAGTTTTATAGAAAAGATCCTAACTGCTCTGGAGGATGGCAAGTACTCTCTCGGAATGTTTCTGGATCTGTCGAAGGCTTTCGATTGTTTAGAGCACCGAATCCTTCTGGAGAAGTTGGAGAGATATTGAATAAGGGGTCCTGGATTGTCTTGGATTGGACCCTATCTGTCAGGGAGATCATAGAGGGTTGTGATTGAAAAAAGGGGGAAAAATATCTCTTAGATGTGGGTTATCCAACATGGGAGTACCCCAAGGCAGTGTTATGGGCCCACTACTTTTTATAAATGATATAGCATCAGAGATTCTAAACAGCAACACTTCATTGGTGAACTTTGCGGATGATACAAACCTACTTGTCTTGAGGAATACCATGTCTGAGGTCCTTGGTCTATCCAGTGATCGGTTGGAAGCTGCTCAGAAATGGTTCCTTAAAAATCGTCTGTCACTAAACAAGGAAAAGACAAACTTTGTGTGTTTCAGGACAAAACAGAAAAACCATGGTTTTCCAACAGAGGTCTGCCTGGGCTCTGGTGATGTCACCCTATTCACCAGCACCAAATTCTTGGGGTAACATATAGATCAAAATCTGGATTGGGTTGAGCAAGTGTTCAGTATATGTACCAGAGTAAACTCTGCCTGTTACTCACTGAGGATAATGTCTAGGTAGTTGAATTCTGCAAACCTAAGAATTGTTTACTTCTCTAACATTCACTCGTTGCTTAGGTTTGGAGTAATGTTTTAGGGAGGGAGTATCAATGCTTCAAAAAAGAGCAATCAGAATCCTTTTATCCCTTGGGTACAGAGAAAGCTGTAGAGGAAGGTTCAAATATTTAAATATTTTGACACTTCCAGGGGTATATATCTGTGAGTGTCTTATATTTCTTCGCAAAAACAGGGAAAAATTCACTGAACATTAAATGAACACTAGGTATGTAGGACTAAACTTTCCGGTTCATAGGATGACTGCATAAATTTCTTTAATGCACTGCCGGATGACTTAAAGGCTGAGCAATCTTTTAAAGCTCTTAAAAGGAAAACCATTAAACTTTTTCAAGAAATTGAGCCTTATACAATCGAAATTTTTAAAAAACATTTTAAACCTTTAGTTTGGATGTTTACCAGTTTGGTAGTGTAGTATGTTGGTATTTACATGTTATTTTATTTTTAAATCTCTATGTTAAATGTAGTGTAGTGATTTACACTTATGGAATTGTGATTTTGCATTCTCATATTTAAGTACTTTTTTTTGTAACTCGTCATTTCAATCATTGTTATGTATTGGATTTGTAACAATTTTTTATTGATTAAAGGCTTTTGAATTTGAATTTGGCGACCTGTCTACAAGATAACAGAGAAAAGAGCTGGGCAAATTAGCACCAATACAATGGTTGTTTGATTCATTTGTTAAACACTGCAAGATCACATATACGATTGAGGCATTCAGAGGACGATTTGGGTTCAAGCAGTAAACCGAGCTACGTCATATACATCAAAACTTGAGGTTTACGTCAGGCAACAGCCTCATGGTCCATAATATGAGCGTCCCAATGATCCACGCAGCATAGTTTGAAGCTAACAGAACCAAAGCCTTACATGGGATAACTGATTTAGAAGTATGGATTGAGTGGCTCAGTTATTCGATGACCATAAAAAGGACGTATGTAGGAACAATAAAAAAAATAAAATAGTTTTTATACCCGAATTTATAAACCCAATAACTCGACCTGAAACCTCTTCAATAGTTGGTTGGAATCTGATATCCAGTTTACATCCTAGTGATAGTATTATACAACTACAGCAGAAAAATTTAAGGCCAAGATTATAACTTTTTATAATCAGACAAAGGGTAGATTGCATGATCTCGCCAAATCGTATGCAACCTACAATGTAAGTAAAACCAACAGAAGATGGTCCATGGTAGTTTTTCTCCATGCTAAACATGGCTGGACTAAATTATCAAATTATTTGTTCAAGTAATAATAAGGAATATGATATTCAAAGGAGACTGTATCTAGTTCCTACGCCTAACGCGAGAAAGACGCATACCAAACAGCTGCTGTTCTTCACCACTTTTAAGCTGTATAAAGCATAATAAATAATTAGCGTTTGGTGCCACCATAAGTAGAAAATCTTCTTAATTCTGAAAATCGCAAAGAAAATTCCGAATTCGGAAACACGTCGACGAAAAACGAGAAATTCCTTGACGAACGTTTTTTACCATTGGATCACACAATATAAACATTCAAGGGCACCAAATTCCTGAGAAGCGTGAACGAGACTCCACACGGCATACCTTTATATTGGAATGCGAAATTCTTCAATATTGATAAGTACCCATTATCAGTAACTATTTCTTTAGTATTTATTGTGATATATATTTGATCAAAACATTTTATTTACAAACAACTGGGTTAATAATATATGAATGGCCTATGCGATAGCAAATCTCTGAACAGGTCAGGATTAGGATACAAATTTAAATTTTGAGTAAATATATGTACTTTCTTTTAACTTTGGTTACTTTTCGATGGACTACTGATTTTATTTTCTATGTGTTTCTGGTTAGTAATTAAGAAAAAAAAAAGAAAAGCGTTTTTATTATTTTTAAATTTCGACGGTCTGTTACTGACATAATTGCGTATTAAATACTATTAAACTTATTTAGGTGCTAACTCGTGATTTAGTTGTAGCATAGCCTTATAGTATAAGACGTAAATATGCAAAAAACTTTCACTTGTTGCAAGAATAAGAATTATGCAAACTTCTGTTGCACTGTATGCTTGGGCATGTTTCATACTAGCTGTTTGGAACGATGTAATGACGTAATCAAAATATAGGAAGGTATAAGATCATTTGCTCCACAAAATGCCAAGAACAGAAACAGGGCAATGACCAAATGTTGAACGAATTGAATGCTTCTATTGAAAAGCTCAAAGCTGATCTGGAAGCGAGAGATAAGCATATTAAACGGCTCCAGAGAAATAGTGTAGCCTTTGATGACATGATTTACGAAGCAGAGAAGAAGCTAATGTCTCAAATTGAACAACAAAATTAAATGGAAACACTACGTTTCTCCCTACTGAATCTTCAAGAGGAAGAAGCGAAGCTGAAGGAGCACATCATAACCAGTACGCAGCTAGAAGAACGCTTAAATACCTACAGATCAAGGAGTTAAGTGATCTGAACAAAAACATGATTGTCAGCATTGATGTTCTGGAAAGAGATAATGGTGGCTATATGAAGGAACTAAAAGTCTTAAAACAACAATTAGCTATATTGGAAAATTCTGCACAAGTAGGCAACTCCCATAGAATCACCAGTTTTTTGGACCCTCAGACAGGTAATTCTGATGTTGGTCATACAAGCGCGCCGAGAAACCGTTTGTTTATCGCTGGTTTTCTGACTCAGGGGTACCTCTCTTTGTTTAAAAGATTCACAGAAGGCAAGTTCGATATTAACTGCCAGATGACAGGAAAACTGGGCCAACTCCACCATTCTGTGACAACCGGAAAGTCCGAAACAACTTTATATACGAATTGAATATGGATATAAAGGGGCAGATGTACGGTGGCAACAATGGCTTCTGCGTAAACTCTGATAACTTTATGTCCCCCTACGAACGCGACTGGTATGGCAACATGACATACCATACGAAGCAGAGGATATCGAAATTTATTTGCACCAAGTTTTTGGAAACTAGGTCAACAAATTTTTCCGGACTTGCCCAACTAAGTGTAGCAACATAATCTACGACAAAAATCCAAGTAACCAAAAAGTCCAAACTACATATAACCAACCGTCGATCTAGCAACCAATTTAATATCTCAATATACTATCAAAACGTTCGAGGACTTAGAACAAAAACTGTTTCGTTTCTTCAAGAAGTGTTAAACTGTGATCACGATATTATTGCGCTGTCTGAAACGTGGTTAACTGAGGGTATTAACAATGCCGAACTATTCTCAGACGGTTACATCGTATACAGAAATGACAGGGATAATGGGATCTCCAACAAGTCCAGAGGGGACGGAGTTCTAATAGCGGTGAGGAAGTCACTTGATTCTGCGATCGGTTCATGGCCGCAAACTGATGTCGAACACGTATGGGTCAAATTACATATCAATGGCCTGAGCTACATTGTGAGCTGCGTCTACATACCACCCATGGAAAAGCTGAAAATGTACGAGGACTACATACAAACTGTAAGTTTCATATGTGATCACTTTCCCACTGCTAATATTTTACTTCTTGGGGATTTCAACCTACCCTCTTACACTAAATCGTTTGTATCAGTAAATGTTAAAGATTCACAGGGAATCATGCGGGATTCTGGCTTCAACTGGATTTTCCCCGATGACGATGCCTGAAGTAACTCGGTCTTTGTCTCTAACAATGAAAAAGAGTCACTAATCTACGATTGCATGTGCTTCTATAACTTGCGTCAGTGTAACAGCGTTGCTAATTACAACAATGTTATCTTGGATATGGTGTTTAGTAATTTGCCGAATATTTCTGTGTCTAGTATTTCTACCTCACTATGTAACATTGACCTTCATCACCCACCATTGCACATTATCATCCGCTCCCTAACCTATGATGAAATTCCCCAAGAGCTGCAGCTAATCAAGTATAACTTTTCGTTGGTTGACTACGAGGTGGTTAATGAATATCTCGATACCATCGACTGGACCTTCCTATCTTCGACAAGTGATATAAACCATGCTACTGAAATGTTTTACACCATCCTATATATTGTGATTGACTTATACGTCCCCAGGACTGTAGTGACCACTTCTAAGTATCCTCAGTATTTTTCAAAAAAAAACAATTGAGTTGATCAAGAAAAAGAATGGTGCATATAGTAAATATAGAGATTCACTAATGTATGCCGATGAAATTAATTATAAACAGTTGAGAAGTGAGTCAAAGGCTCCCATTGCGGCCGATTATAGTGGCTTCCTTCAGTCTACCCAGAACAGGGTTCAGCAGAACGTCACAGCATTCTGGTCATACATCAAGCAGCTAAGAGGAACTTCGGGATATCCATCAAAATTAAAATACAATTAAACTGAGTTAGATAACCCGGAGGGAATAGCAAAATTGTTCGCTGATTTCTTCCAGTCTGTGTTTATTAAATCCTCGTCTGATTATCAATGTACTGTTTCCACCAATAACCTGCACCTTTCAAACATCTTTATCAACAGCTCGACCATCTTTGAAAAACTGATTGATCTCGATGAAAAAAAGGGAGCAGGCCCAGATGATATTGCACCTCTATTCTTAAAAAATTGTAGTCCTACTCTTTCAGTGCCACTCAGCTACCTATATCAGCTCTCCTTAACCTCCGTTTCCTGACATATGGAAGACTGCATTCGTCACGGCAATCTACAAGAATGGTGACCGTGGAGATGTAAGCAACTATCGCCCAATATCAGGCCTCGATTGCTTGGGGAAAATACTAGAGTCGATTGTGGCTGAGAGTCTGCTTGATGCTTTGAAGAACATAATCTCAGAGCGACAGCATGGATTTCTCCCGGGACGTTCTTGCCAAACTAACTTATGCCTCTTTGGTAGTTACTTATCGATGACCGTGGACTCGGGATCGCAGGTTGACGCTGTATACTTTGACTTTAAGAAAGCCTTTGACAGGCTGGACCATTCGATTCTCGTTAAAAAGCTTTACTTATATGGTATCTCCGACCCACTGCTGTCTTGGATAAAAAGCTATTTGAGCGGAAGAACACAGTGTGTTAGGTTCAACGGTGCTATCTCAGAGAAAATAGCAGTCACTTCAGGTGTACCTCAGGGATCTCACCTGGGTCCTTTGCTGTTTGTAATTTTCATCAACGACCTCTGTGAAGAGCTGCAGGACTGTCAGTTCCTATTATACGCAGACGACTTAAAAATTTACAGCAAAATCTCTAATGATGACGACTGCCTCTGTTTGCAGCGTGGAATAGACAGACTATCAGTATGGTGCGAGACCAATAGAATGGAATTGAATCTACAGAAGTGTAACACAATAACATTCACAAGAAAGAAGCGTCCCATTTCATTTTGTTATCAACTCTCCAATACTCCCTTATCACGAGTAAGTATCATTGACGATTTGGGCGTTGTCTTTGATACAGCGTTAAGGTTGCACGAACATATCAACCGCATATTGGCTAAGTCCTTCAGGATGGCTGGTTTTATAATGAGAAGCTGTCACGACTTCAACGACGTAGAGGTCTTAAAGCAACTTTACTTTTCATTGGTAAGAAGTAACCTAGAATACTGTTGCGTCGTCTGGGCTCCACAGTATAAAGTACACATAAAGAGAATAGAACGAGTGCAGTCTAAATTTATTAACTTTTTGCTATACAAACTAAACATTGAAAAAACGACCCTCACATACCAACAGCGTTCACACATGCTGAATATCGAAAGCCTTGAAATGCGTAGAATATTTGTAACACTAGTGTTTGGACAAAAGATATTAAATAGCGAGGTTGACTGTCCCGAACTTCTTGCATCTCTGAACTTCTACGCACCACCTTACAATACCAGACTCACAAATATATTTGCAATGAATAGGAGCCGTACCGATGTAGGGATGTACTGCAGTATCAACCGCATTATGAACCACTTCAATACCTACATCAAATCCAACGTCGATATCAATGGCACATCGCTCAACTTCAAAAAAAGACTGAGAAGACATCTGTTTAGATGATAAATGATCGAAGCGAGGATTCTGGACCACCCTTGAAGTGTTTTTTTGTTGTCTGATAGCAGATTTCTGTATTTTTACATTTTTTATATTTTTGTGTATTTGTTTTGTGTATTGATTCGTTTTTATACTGAATGTAATGTACCAATTGGAGATTCTCTGTAGTGTACCCTGAAATAAATAAATAAAATAAAATAAAAATAATAGGGTTACTTGACCTGGGTCTGAGCTATGGCACCAATCGCTTTACCAAGGATGATTTTGTGATACTGTTTTCTGATGACCAGGATATTTACAGAGAAAAGCTGCCTTGCTTAGAAGCTATATCCGAGAGACTGGGAAAGTTGACACACACAAACTTGATTATCGTCAGTTCACCAAGAGGCTTTAATCAACCAGGTTTAAATAAAAGGATTGCTGCCCAAAATTTACTTTTGGGTAGGTGCTTACATAGGGTCCCTAATGCCAACTTTGTCCCTATTATATCACCTGGTCCAGTAGAAAAATACCATATTGCAGAATACCTAGTGGACTGTTTCATATTTTCTATAGACTCTACCGGCTCCTCATCCATCAGTTTCATGGAGAGTGATACGTCATGTTCAGTGCATCCAGAATCTATCCGCAATATAAATTACCATGATGCTTCAAGGAATGATACAGATCTAAGTACAGAACTCAGTCAATCTTTTTTAAGCCACTTGACGCAAAAAGCAATAGCCTCATAGCAAGCAACAAAGATCTTACCATATTCCTGTTGAATGTTCAGTCTTTAAGGAACAAAACCAATGAACTCTCCATCATTCTAAATGATCACAACTCACCAAATATTATGCTACTATCTGAGCATTGTTTAAAGCAGGAGGTGCTTTTAAGTGTGGCAGAGTATGTTGTCTTATCCAAGTATTGTAGAGAAGAATCGATTCAAGGCGGCTGTATGGTTTTACTACATGAACTGTTCTTGGAGGGAAATTCTTTTCGTCCTGTTACTAAATTTGATTATCTGTTATCAGAAATGTTCTTTGAGTTTGTTATAATTTTCTCAACGAGTCAAAATTTATATATAATATGCATATACCGTTCTCCATCTTCCAATTGTGGAATATTTTTTGCTGGTTTAGAATCAATCTTGTCTGAAATTTCCAGTTCGGCATCTATAATCTTGGCAGGAGATTTCAACATTAATTATGACGAAGAGAGTTCCCCTTCTACAACGCAATTGTGTCATCTGTTGGAGTGTTTTAATTTGCAAATGCATGTAAAGTCACCAACACGCATAACACACCAATCATCTTCAACTATTGATTATATCTGCTCTACTTTTAGCCCCGAGGTAGATAGTTGTTCTGTCGTCAGTGCTGCTTTGTCAGATCATGAGGCTGTTCTCTGTAATATAAGTGGTAACATATTGGACAATGCTAGCGGGGCACCACGGTATGGTAGAATTTTTGGACGTCAAAATTATCAGAACTTCTACTCGCTATGCTCCTCTGTTAACTGGGAAACTGTCCTTACTCAATCGGACTCAGTAGGTGCCTTCCATTCTGAAATTGTAAGTCTGTTCAACCAAGCTTTTCCAATTAAAAAAATATAACCGAAAAAGCAATCCTGGTTCACAAAGGGTTTGAAAATATCTTCTAGAAACTTGCGTTCCTTATATAGTATTCGTAAGTTCACTGATTGTCAATGGTATCATAACTATTTTAATTATGATATTTAAAGCGGCTAAAAATTCCTACTATTCAAACAGATTATATAACTCTGGGAATAGAAATAGAGAAAGTTGGAAAATAGTAAATGACATCCGTCATCGAAGTAGTTTTAGACCATTTCGATCTCCTGTAATGTCTCTGGATAGCCTTAGCGATTACTATTGTGGTATTGCATCAAACCTCCAAAATAATTTACATCCATTAAATGATCCTCTTGAGTACTTGTCTGAGGTAGCAGTCCCAAACTCGTTTTTCTTTCATCCAACTGACCTTGGGGAACTTAAGAAGGCCTTACACTCTATTAAAAAAAAAATAGTTGTGGTGGGGATGGTCTTTCTGCCGGGATATTTTTGAATCTGCCAGAAGTTACACTGTTAACCTTGGTACAGGTGATAAATGTTTCTTGGCAGACTGGGTCCTTCTCACTCTGTTTAAAAAAAGCAAAGGTTATTCCTATTCATAAGCAGGGTTCTCTAAGGGATCCATCAAATTTTCGACCGATATCTCTGCTGTCCACTCTATCAAAGTTGATAGAAAAACTGGTAAAGTTGAGAATGCTATCCTTTTTACAGAGAAACCAGATCCTAAGCTTAAGTCAGTTTGGTTTTCAGGAAGGACTAGGTACGACTGATGCTATTTATCATCTCATGAAAGACTTGTACCATTACATTAATAAAAACGAAACAGCGGCAGTCGGCTTTTGCGATCTCTCTAAAGCATTCGACTGCGTTAGTCATGATATCTTGCTAAAAAAACTTAGGTGCTATGGTTTTCGAGGGATTTCTTTATCTTGGTTTACTTCCTTTTTAACGGGACGTAGTCAACGGGTCACCTGGGAGTCTGAGTGCTCGTCATCTAAGGCCATAAGCGACGGTGTTCCTCAGGGTTCAGTCTTGGGTCCTTCGCTTCACCAATCCATCCTGAATGATCTTCTTATCATAAAATCCTGGTGTGACTCCAACCTTTTAACTTTGAATGCTGGAAAAACCAAAATACTTTCCTTTAAGTGCAACCTTCAGAACATATCTATAGGGGACCTCCCAGTTCACTGTGAACCAGAGACTAAATTTCTGGCTCTAACTATTGATGATAAACTTAGGTTTCCTTCTCATATTTCTACTCTGGCTGGTAGAATATCATCTGGCTGTTTCGCAGTGAGGGTATGTGTCCAGGAACTTGGTTCGGAAATGGGGAAGACATATCATGCATTGGTGGAGTCACATATTCGCTATGGGATTTTGTTTTGGGGTAGTGCAAGTAATTATTTGATTCAGAGTTTGTTTGTTATTCAGAAAAGAGCACTCCGGTATATTTGCAAATCAAAGCCTCTTGACTCCTGTCGTCCCCTTTTTATTCGCTTAAACATACTAACACTCACATGTATTTATATTTTAGAGACGGTACATTTAATCTTTAAGCATCTGCACAAATTTATGGTGAGAGAGCCTAGGTATCCAACCAGAGTGTTAGGTTTGCTGCGTCCGGCTATACTAACTTCCTCTTTGGTTAAAAATTCTGTTTTTTACGACGGTATAAAAACTTTTAACAAGCTTCCTCTGAGCATCCGACTGTCAGCTAACAAAAGTACTTTTGAAAGGGGTGTTAAGACATTTCTGCTAAAAAAGGCATACTACTCTTTGGATGAATACTTCCAAGACCCTCTTGATTGAGAAATACAGGTGTTGATGGCCAAAAAATCTTTTCTTTTTTTCTTTTGTAAACTTTTCTTTATACACTTGATTATTTGATAGTTATTTTCTTGAATGTTTACATTCTTTCTTGTATAATTTTACTCTGTGAGTGTGTTGTAACAAAAGACAATTACGACTGTTATTTCTTACTTATTGTATCTATGTGTGTTTCATAATGAACAAAGAAAAAACCTAAGACGAATACTTATCTACTATAGATTAATACTATGACAAGGAATTTTAGTTCTAGTGCTTTGTTAATGACTTTGTAGTTAGAACAATAAAGCATATTGAGTTTGAGTAAGAGATCTGGGACTATCTTTGACAAGAAACTATTTGGAGTTATAAGGTAACAAAAAAAGATGTTACTTCTGCACAAAGGACTCAAAACACGATTTTTTTTAAATTTATGTATCTAGCCCATCTACAGGCCGATGCTCAGAAGCTGCATTAAACACTTGAAATTGTATTTATAAGATATTTTTTTCGATAGAAAATGATGTTTTGTACTCATATTTTTCAAATGTATGCAGTTTTAGTATGATCCTTAATTTTTTGACCATAAATTTTAAAATACATGTTTATTAATGAGATGTTTTGTCAACTAGGCTCGTTATATAATATTCCTATGAATAAACGTTGTTTTTTTCGAATTATATAGAGCAAACACAATATTTTCAAAATATATGTTTTTTATCATTGGGTCCTCGAGTCCTGGCGCCTTAGCACATGGTATGTTCCAGGCCTGCATGATTAAGGGCAAAACTTTACATTGCAAAGCCAAACAAGGTTTGCTCGTAAACTATAACAATGAAAACAGTACCTCAATTGCTCGAAAATAAATTAGAATACTGTACAGTGCAGTCATTTTATCTTGATAAAATTTTGATTGGGTACCAAGTTATTAATATGAACACAGGACTGTTAATTTAGAAGATATACCTGTAAATACGATGCATTTCTTTTAAATGGAACACTCGGGTATATATTTTTTAGTTAGATAACATATTTCATTCTGACCTCAATAGTAACGCATCCAGACTTTATATTTTGATTCCGTAGCTTCAGATTTATTCACAAAAATGTAAAATATTTATTGCATAATAACAAAGTACCATCATATAAAATTTTTTATCAAGATAAAATCACGATACTACTAAAAGTATAAAACTGTGTACACTTATATAAATAACAGAAATATTTACATAGTGACATAGCGAAACCATTTAGCAAATAAAATATGTAAAAACATAATAAAAACAGAGCAAGCTCTACAAAGGGATTAAGTATAATTAACTGTTACGAAAACCAATCCGTTGAGAAGTTTCCAAATAATGAAACGGCACTTTGACGCATGACCGATGTTGA
>MU192440.1:15735-29122 GCA_016904865.1 Pissodes strobi
GAAGGAGTTCTGTGCAATCGAATGCAGAGTGCCCTTCGCTTAGTCGAAAAGTGGTGCAGGGAGCACTCCCTGTCTGTAAACCCCAGGAAGACGGAGATGGTGCTCTTCACCAGAAAAAGGAGGATGGAGCCACTGCGACCTCCGACCCTCCTAAACACACAACTAAATTTTGCATCTGAGGTAAAATACCTTGGGGTCACCTTCGATGCTAAATTAACCTGGAATCTTCACTTAGAACGAAGACTAAAGAAGGCATACATCTCTTATGAACAGTGCCGCAGGACCGTGGGTAAAACCTGGGGGATGAAACCCAGGGTCGTAATGTGGATCTATACTGCCATCATAAGACCTATGATTGCCTATGGAGCCGTAGTTTGGTGGCCCAAGGGTCAACAAAAAACGGCAATGCTTAAGCTCAGTCAGGTACAGAGAACTGCCTGCCTAACTGTAACGGGAGCTATGAGAACAACCCCAACCAGAGCCATGGAAGTAATGTTGTGCCTGCCTCCCCTAGATATTTACCTAAGGGAGGTGGCTCTGACTGCATTGCTAAGGCTCAAAGTCGTTGGTGTGCAACCTAGCATAGAATGTGGAGAGACTAGACGCCACCTGTGGGAAGGGGCAGTCGTAAGACTGCCACTACTGCAGGTAAGTGCAGATAGCATACCTCCCAAGTTTGTCTTCGACAAACTATATGATGTACAAATAAAACCATTTGAGCCTATAACCGAAGGTGCGGTTAACATTTTCGTGGATGGCTCAAAAACCAAGGAAGGAGCAGGCTATGGAATTTACTCCCGAAGCTTGCGAATTGAACTTAAATGGCCTATGGAGGGACACGCAAGCATAGTTCAGTCTGAACTTGCTGCAATATCCATAGCCGCAAAAGAGATTGTTCGCAGGAATATTGAGAACAAGACTATTAAAATCTACACTGATAGTAGACAAGCACTACTGGCCTTGAGAAGTTGTAAACTTACAGCCAGGTCAGTACTAGAATGCCATAATTCACTGGAGGATGCTGCCCGCAAAAACAGAATTTCTGTGTGCTGGGTTAAAGGACATGCACAGTGCGAAGGTAACAAATCAGCGGGCAAATTGGCTAGAAAGGCAGCCGGTTCAAACATTATCGGAGCCGGCCCTTCAAACCTACCTGTCGCGACGACGATACATATGATAAAAAAGATCACCCATGAAGACTTTAGGGCAAGATGGGACGAAACAACTAACTGTCGACTGGCCAGGGAGTTTTTAAGCTACCCTAATGAGTCTGCAGCAAAAGCATACCTGGATATGTCAAGGAAGACCCCACGACTCGTGGTGGGGATTCTGACTGGACACTGCCAGCTAAGGAAACATCTCCACACAATGAGATTATGCGAGACACCTATATGCAGAGGCTGTGAACAGGAGGACGAAACAGTAGAGCATCTGCTCTGCGATTGCGACGCTGTTTCGGAACTAAGGGAATCCATTTTGGGAGAACGATGGCCAACCATGGCTTTTCTTAGAACAGCCTCCTCGGGCAACATCGCCGCCTTTTTTACAACACTAGGCTGGACGATGGCCTAGATGGATTGGTTGACCTGGAGAGGACGCACAGGGGGTCCAATGGGGCCTAAGTGCCGCGGCCTTTCAAGGCCACCCTCTCACCATTTCCAGATTCCAGAACATTCTTTGATAATACGATTCCTCATATAAAATCTTAAACATCTGAACAATAGCCTATTAATTCCCTTCGCTGTAAGCAGTATAATAGAGTCACAGCTTATGTGATAGCGTTCTGTAATTTGAAATGTTTAGTTCCTAGTAAAACCATGTCAATATATTGCAATACAATTAATTATTGTAAATACATATCTTCAGGCCTCCAGGGAATTGTATATGTTAGAATTAATACTTAATTTCCAACACTCTACTATACCTTATATTTAGGATGAGCTTTTATTGCCAACGCAATCAAATTAATAATTATTCTTTAAATTATCCAAAATATTAGTCAAGAAGTCTTGCAAACATTATTATGGTTAAAACTCTCTATTAATAGAAAATAAATCACACATCACGCTGTTACCGTTCAGTTTGATGAAAAGCTATTCATATGCCAAATTTCGCTTTTTGGCCGCAACAAAACTTTGGCCCTATTAACTGTGGAAGTATCTTATATAGCCCCAAAAGATGGAAACTGCTATTTCCAATTTTGTGAAGAAAAATTTGTGTTCTAAATAAGCATCTGGAGAATTCAGCCGCAGAATAAATAATGTGATTTTGCAAACTAATATACAACTTAACAGATTGATAGAATTCAGTTTTTATTTTTTACAAAAAAATTGATGATAAATAAATGTTTTTATTATGTTAAAAACAAATATTTTAAGTCGAGATGATATTTTTTATTGTTGATAATGTACGAAAATATAGTACAAAACTTGTAAAGATGCTTTTTGATAAACTTTGATTATTATTTTTGAGTCATTGCGTCAAAGCACTGACTAATTCAGTTTTCTAGCAATTTAAGTGTAGTTTTTATACAAATATACCAAAACTCAGATGTAGTTAGTATAAAGAGCACAAACACTGTCAGATCATTGAAAATGGCAAACAAATCTACGTACATATATTTTTAAACTTATCCAAGTCCTTTGTATGAACAGCAAGACTTCAAACTGGATCATCCTTCATGAAAAATACCTGATTAATCAAACAGTTATCAAACACTTGATCATTTGAATATGCATTATATATTCAATTGTTATAATATACAGAATCAAGAGATCTTTTCCCTATCCATCATTACCCTTGTAAATACGAATGGTTGTTTGATATAGTATATACGCGTCTAGTAGCAAAACGACGGTGCGCGGCGTGCCAGCAATTAAATTTTTAAAACCAACTAAAAGGGACATAATCAGACGACCGATGTATTAATTAATCAATACTTCATAAACTCCTGCAAGATATGGAAGTACTCAAATGGAGACATATATTCACTTTATTGGCCTTTCCTATTACACTAGATTTCATTTTCGTTTTCAAGATACTCTAGAGGTTGGTAGATAAGTCATTAAAGGCTCGATGGGCTTCGTGAAAATTTCTACTTGCACCAAAAATCTATATTGGCTCGATTTGTTCTCTAGAGACTAATAATTAACGATATATGAATCGACTCGAATATGTTCAATAAAATCGACTACTAGACTAGGAGTAATTTAAATACACAAATGCAAATACAGAAACTACTGAAATCGTAACCAGGAAACTAGAATTCAGAATTATTTCCTCAACATTCCTCAGGTCGACTCGGATTTTCTCTTAAACAATAAAAGGGAAAATGATCCGGGTTTTGAATCTAGAATGGCTATTCTAGAAGTTTTTTTTATGTTCGGCACACACACAAAAGGAAACTCCTATACCACTCAACGAGCGGTGCCGGTGCGTGTGCGGAGAATGTGGTGGATGTAAGGACGTTGCACTTGAAGCGCTGTGGGCTGTAGTTTTCAAGAAAGACGTTACTCGGAAGTCCATTTCAGACCGAGGCAGTCCTCCAGATAAAGGAGTCCCGTAACAGCGACGTCCTAGATGTTCGCAACTGAATCGTATGTTGATGTATCTGACGGGTGTTTCTGTTTGGCACAACTCTGGGCGAAATCATAAGTGCCAAGTCGTTCGAACACCTTCTGTAGTAGTGTCCGCTACTTTGTGTTGGGTGCCGCGCTCCACACATGGGAACAGTGTTCTAGAGATGGTGTTACCTGGGCCTTATATAGCAGTAAGAGCTGCTGAGGTGCATAAAACTATTTTGCTTTATAGAGTGTTCCTAGCTTTTGGTGACGTGATTACGCCAAGACATGTTGTTTTCTACGTTGATACGCAGAAGCTTATGGATGAGGCCTGAGTCACTGTTTGTCCTGTCATTGATAAGTTTTTTTTTTTTTTTTTTTTTGAGAAGACAGCTGCTTGAGTCTTTCCTGTGTTAAACTGAACATTATTTTCCTCACCCCATTCCACGATACCGTTTATATCCTCATTGAAAATCAGATTCCTGGCAATCTGATTTTCTCGCTCGCGTTCAGTCCGCGACATGAATGAGAATATAAGAGTGCGGTCATCTGCAAAGCTGTAAATAAAGTTGTTGAAACTTTCTAAGAAATCGTTGACATAGAGCAAGAACAGCGTGGAAGATAATATACACCCTTGAGGAACTCCGGCATTGATTTTAAATTCCTCCGAGAAATGTCCATCAATACCAACTCGGATGCTTCGATCCCTTAAGAAATTGGAAACCCATAGAAGCAATGCTCGGGTAGTCCGTATGCTGTCAATTTGCTTAACAATCCGTCATGCCACACCCTATCAAATGCTTTGAATATGTCGAGAGTCATCAGTGCACGATATTCGCCGTAGCTCTCGATGGCTTTGGTCCACAGATAGGTCACGTAAGTCAGGAGATCTCCCGTTGATCTGTGTTTGCGGAAGCCATACTGGCGATCGTTTATGATACCTGCCGATTCACGATATTTTAAGAGCTGTTCGTTGATAAGTGTCTCAATGACTTTGGACATGATGAGAACTAAGGCAATTGGACGGTAATTATTTGGAATCGTTTTTGTATCTTTCTTCGGGATTAGTTGCACTTGAGCGCATTTTCAGCTGTTAGTTCAGCAGCACATTTCTTAAGCACAATTGCTGGAACGCCATCCGGTCCTGTGGCCGTGTTAGTGTCTAGGCTTTCGTGTATTCGTATCACTTCGCGTTCTCGAAATACCAGACCTGGCACTGAGCAATTCACTCTCGGGATAGTTGGGGAAGTCTTTCCTTGATGATCTACGGTAGAATTTGATGCCAATATTTCGGCAAGAATGTTCGCTTTTTCTTTGGCCGTTTCCGCTATTGAGCCATCATCTTTGGTCAGTGCTGGGATTGATGTCTTTGAGAAACCCTGATTGACAGCTTTGGCAACTGACCAAAATGATCTTGTAACAGTTCGATTTTGCCAATTTTAAAGTTTCTTTAATGTCCCATTTAGGGAAAAATTATGCTGTATTTTGCACTCATCGGTTTATTAATTCTGAATTTAATAATTCGCTTGTAACTGCCTCTTTTCTTAATGTAAAATTACCTATATTTTAAGTATAGATTAGCTATATATTCGTATTAGCTTTTAGAATCCATTGTGATTATCTGTTTTAGTTGATAAGCGATGTATGTACCTTATTATTAAGTTAACTTGGCTTGATTTGCATTATATTATCGTAAACAGCCAGCGAATCGATTTATATTTTTAAAGAATTCAGTTAACCTGCAAATACGTTGCATTTGACTTATTGAACCATAATTTAATTTCAGTTTGAATATTCTATTACCTTTTGAGAACCCTAGGTTGATGTTCCGGAGATCGTTTTTGGACCTCTGCTTTAAATATATTTCTCGTTCGGTACAGCTGACCAGTTTTTTGTAAGGTTTTTGCGAAATAATAGGAATGGGCTAGGTATCGCGCGTTTTTCATTCTCGGTTTAGATTTTTGAAGGTTTATTATTTCTGTCAGAGCATTTCCTAGCCTTTCTGGAAGAATGTAATTTTAGCTCACTATTCCTGGCTTCCGCCGTCATTTATCATCATAATAGGCGAGAATTGGGGCGTTTATTTTCTTAGAGTTATTCCTTGTATCGAGTCACTCGCCAAGTTTTCAGCCCATTACTACTTGTGTCGCAGTCAGTATTTAATTTAGGGCAAATTGACGGAAGACGGAACGTTGGAGAGGTCTCTTTGCTAAGTTTGCTCGCCTGGGAAACGTTTGCCAGTATAGCGAGAAACTGCACGTTTTGCGTCTTGTGAAATAATACAACCCTTTTGAGGGGATTTATCGTGCGTTTCTGTTTGTGTTTTGACACGACCGATTATTCGGGTTCTACAAGCTGTACTAGGTAAGCATTTTCTCTGGACTCCTTTTTCTGTGGCCTATGAAGCACTTGACCGCCATGTTGCTAATTTTTTTTTTGTTTCCATTATTTATAGCGGCTTCCACGTTCGTCCCATAAGACCGAGACCGTCGAATCTCCTCTAACACACTCAAGTCCGAGTGAGGTAAATATCGCTACCATTTTTGCATAAATTAATGAAATTGACTGCTTATCTACCTTTTATTTTTTTGTGCATATAACGCCATTTGCTTTTCCCATGTGTTATTTTATCTACTCCATTTTATCTGATCGGAATTTTTATTTTAATGCAACTTTAATTTTGATCATATGGGGGAGTTTATATATTCTTTTGGGGGTGATTCATACCTATCTTTTTATATTCAAGTTACCTGAACCGTAATATCTCTTTTATTTGCTTTATTGCTCTGCAAGTCCATGTTTTTTTTTTGTCTGGGAAAATCTGTTTTATAAAGAAGATGTATTTATGCAAAGAGGGAGGGGTCTATGATTTTTTTTTTATTAAAGTAAGGGGGTCTATGATTTTTTATTAATGTAAGAGGGTCTATGATTTTTATTAAAGTAAGGGGGCTTCATTTAATGCGTACTGGATTATTTCCCGGGTTCTTCTGCTGGGCTAGAACTTCTTCAGCTGGGCAGAAGTTTACTTGACGATCCAATTTCTTCTGCTGGGTCAGAACCTCTTTTTCTGGGCCAGAACTTCTTCTGCTGGGCCAGGTTTACTTGATGAACCAATTTCTTCTGCTGGGCCAGAACTTCTGTTAAAGAACTGCTGTGGTTCCCGCACTAGAGGCCATCGACAGAGTTCGACGACGGGATTTGGGTATACGTTTTATGTTTCATTGTGTCTTACGTTTAATCTTCGTTTACTTTTATTGATATAAATCAAACATTGAATTGAGGTAGCTCATTGATTTTAATTAATTTAATTTACATTTATTCACTGGTTTATCGGACCAGTTAATCAAATTGCTTTGATTTGTTTTCTCATTTTAAAAGATAAGTGCTGGCTGGATAACTTCATTATTTTCATTAATTTTTCATTTCATTAATTAGTCGGCAGATATAACTGCTCTGAATTTTATCATTTTATCATATGAATCAAGCTAACCATATTTTTAATCTGATCTGGTGCTTTTATTAACTTCTCAAGTTTTTTGATCTAATCATTGTGTCCGCTCATTGTGGCATATTATCACCATCAGTGCAGCTATTAGCGCACGCATACCTAGTTCTCAGAAGCTTAGTCTGCGCCAAGTGATCACTTTGATAAGTAGTTTAGTGCATTTAGTGATAAGGCATATAGAACTGAGGTTTTCCAACTGAATTGGTCTCTGTACGTACAATCTTCATATTGTACTCAGTTTATTTTATTAATTACTTTAAGTCATTTAACATTCTTTTATCTACTCAACCAAATTTTTTTTAATATAACCATTTTCTCCAGATAGTTTGTTGCTGTGTTTGCAAAAAAAAGAATTTAGTAGCAAATATAGTGTCCATTAAATTTTTAGATTGCGTTTTTTTTGATAGGTTAAGTTAGTTGATTATAGTGCCATAATTATTCTCTCTTTTTTTTTTTGATAGTTCGAAATTAGGAACCGGTTAATTTTATGAGCGAATCTAGCCACTCGGTACAACACCTGCCGAGCTTTTTCCGTTTAGCTGGCTAGAACGGGTGGCGCTCAAACGACCCCACGACAGGGGCCGGGCTTTGTAACGCGACTCTTCGGGGCTAGGTTCATCTTTTTTAATTAATTGGGGGAAAAAAAAATCTGGGCTTATTCAGAAAAAAAAAACGTGTTGCAATCTGGATACGTTAGGACACTTGAGAAGCTTGTTCTTGATCTGCTCGTTATATCCCTCCTTGCTCTCGTCAATGGTCCGCTTACACTGGTTCCTAATCGTGACGAATATATTTCGATTTTCGGCTATCGGATGTCGGCGCCATTTGCGGTAGGCGGCATTTTTAGCATTGACTGCTCTTGAGCAGTTTTTTGCAAACCATGGTTTACTATTTGAGATACGTCTCATAGAAAAGGGGATGAACGCTTCCATACCAGCTAGGATAACTTGAGTTATCTCATCAGCAGATGCAGTGGAGTTTGACAGACATCTCTCCAAGGAAAAGAAAGTTAAACTCGCGAAGATCACGCCACTTTGTAGATTTGTAGTGCCCAACCTTTCGGGGTACCTGTGGCTCCTGTATTTTGTTAGCAAGTTCACAGGTTGCGAAGATCAGATTGTGGTCTGATGAGCCCAACGGAGGTTGAAGAGTTACGGTGTAGAGGTCAGGATTAGTTGTTAAGAATAGATCCAGGAGGCTAGCAAAGTCTTTTTGACGCTCAGTGATCCTGGTAGGTTCGTTAACCGCTTGAGTAAGGCCATGACTTATACCAAAAGACTTTGTTGGAGTGCTTCAACCAGTCGATGTTATGTACGTTGAAGTCTCCTACTATGGCAATTTCTGCCGCTGGATAGTTGACGTGCAGAAAATCAATTTGATTGCCAAGATTTGAGAAAAGCCGTTTATACTGATGTTCGCAAGGTGGTCTATACAAGCAACAAATGAATTTGGTTGCTCGGTATGTGCTTAATTTGAATCACATGACATCGAAGTCCTTAGGTTCGTATGATTCTTCTCGTTGGCAACATCAATCGTATAAAAACAGCTAATTCAAAGTTATGTCGCAATCGGGAGTAAAGGTCATATCCGGGTATATTCAAATGAACATGTGTAGTGCTTGATTTCACTTTTGTTTCTGATAGAGCAAAAAATAAGGCTTATTTGATGTTAGGTGCTGGTGGTCCGAGATAATATTTGTGTTGATGCCTCGGATGTTGCAGAAGTCCATTCCCAGTCTATTTTCTAGACCCTTTGTCATCAATAAAATATAAACTAACGGAAACAATAATAGAGGGCTTGACATGTTATTGCATTGCTATTACGTTATTGCGCCTATGATTGCACATTTGGTGGTCCGAGGTAATTAAGAAAATGCCAAACAGTTAAATCAGTGCTGACCTTCTGCTTTGTTCATGGTCAAGAATGATATATTTGAAACAATAGATCGAGCTTAATAACATTTCAGTTTTCTGGATATGCCGCATTGTTAGCAGTTACCTAAAAAGTATATTGCACATAACTATTTTGAACGGAACAATTTCAGTTTGATGCCCCATAAGGAACTATCCTAGGAACCTTGTTCTTTACTTCATACACCTCACATTACATTCCAACGTTGTTATGTTCATATTGTGCTATTCATTTTTATAACATTTTGAATATTAGTTTTAAATTATAGGCCTATGCCACTGATTTCACCTAGGTCGAATGTTAAGAAAAATCCTATAAAATTTTATACATTTTAGAAAAACTGGAGATTAAGTAGTAGAATGTATATTTGTTCTCCAGGGGTTCATGATCGTTGATTCTTGATGATTGTTTGAGGCTCACCGATATGTTTCGTTTGTGGTGTAAGTAGTTCGAAATGTTCTGGTTCAGGATTGCCAAAATAGTAATTTTTGGATGTGTAGTAATTTTTCCTTAAGAGAGTCCGCGTAGTTGTGAATTTCCATATCCTGGTTGTCTGGCGTTAAGAATAATAGGTCACAGGGTAAACGGAGTTCTCTTCCAAATAAAACCATGGCTGGTGTTGTTAGTCCTGTCGTGTCATGGACTGCTGATCTATAGGCCATCAAAAGTAGTGGTATGTGTTGGTCCCAATCCTTCTGATGTTCATCTACGACTTTTGAGAAATGTTCTTCAATGGTCTTGTTAAACCTCTCAACTATGCCGTCTGATTGTGGATGTAAGGCAGTAGTCCGTGTTTTATGGATGTTGAGTAAATCACAGACTTTCTGGAAAACCTTGGATTCGAAGTTGCGTCCTTGATCTGAGTGCAGCTCTAACGGAACAATAAATCTGCTGAACAGGTTATTCACCAGGACCTCTGCTATGGTAACAGCTTCTTGATTGGGGATCGCAAATACTTCGCGCCATTTATTGAAGTAGTCAATTGCCACTAAATTGTACTTGTTACCATTATTTGTTTCTGGAAAAGGGCCCGCTACGTCAATGGCGATACGTTCATATCGTATACTGTTTCATTTTCCCCCTAAATCTTGTTTTGAGTCCTTGACTTGCGGCACAGGTTGAGCACTGCCGACACCACGATTTCACATCCTGGCAGTAGTTGACCCAGTAAAATCTGTCGCGGATCTTGTCAATCGTTTTGTTCACTCCGAGATGAGCACCAGACTTTCCATTATGAACTTCTTCCAGAACTTCCGATATCTTCCTCCTTGGTACCACTAACTGTGTCTTCACTACTTTTCTATCGGCGCTTTCCCAGGCTCGTTTAAGAAGTCCAGTTTCTACCACAGAGTACCAAATCCTTTAGTTGAAATCTCTCTCCAGCTTGGTCTTGGTTGATGTTCTTCTTTAACTTTTAGCAATAGTGCTATTTCATTATCCTCAAGCTGATCCTTTTTAAGTTGCTCTGTGGTCCACTGCTGATCAACCTCAAATTTCATTTGCCTAATGGGAGCAATTCCTTCTCGTTGATCTATTCTTTGGCAATGCTTACAATTATCCTCGCATGGCCTTCTGGATAAAGCATCTGCAATATTATCCAATCTCCCGGCCCTGTGCTTAACCTTAAAGTTATATTGTTGTAACTTTTCAAGCCATCTAGCTACCTGTCCGTCAGGCTGTTTCATATCCAAAAGCCATTTAAGTGCTGCATGATCAGTCCTATTAGAAATTCTTGTCCATAGAGTTATTGATGGAAATGCTCAACAGACCGTACTATTTCCAAAAGCTCTTTTCGGGTTACACAGTAGTTACGTTCAGGTTTCGAAAGGGTTCGACTGTAGTATTCGATAACTCGTTCTTCTCCTGCTTGTACTTGCGATAAAACTGATCCGATACCGGTGTTGCTTGCGTCTGTGTCCAATACAAATTTACCCTTTTGTTCCGGATATCCCAATATTGGATTAGAACATAGAGCCGCTTTTAATAATATCCTGAAAGCGGAATCACAGTTATGATCCCAGTTATAATTTGCTCGTTCTTCAGTGAGCTTATGTAGAGGTGCAGCTATATTTGCAAATCCTTCGACAAATCTTCTATAATAAGTACATAATCCAAGGAAGCTCCGTAGTTCGTGTTTGTCGCGAGGACGAGGCCAATCTTTGATTGCTGCAACTTTTTGTTGGAAAAGAAAACATTTCTTTGGATTCAGCAAGAGCTGAGCAATCTTGATTCTAGTAAAAACTTCATGCAGGTTTTGTAGGTAATCTTCAAAAGTTTTCCCCATTACCATTATATCATCAAGATAGACCAGGCATGTCTTCCAAGTGAGGCCTCGTAGAACAACTTCCATAAGGCACTCAAAAGTGGCGGGGATATTGCATAGTCCAAAGGGCATAACTTTAAACTTCCGGTAGAGAAGGCAGTCTTTTCCTTATCCTGTTCGTCAATGCCAACTTCGCAGTAGCTGCTTTTTAGAGCGAGTGCTGAGAACCAATGAGGACCTGCTAGTGTTGTCAACGTGTCGTCAATTCTGGGAAGTGGATAGGTGTCCTTCTTGGTTACCTCATTGAGTCACCTATAGTCCACGCAGAGTCTGGTAGTCCCATCCTTCTTGGTGACTAAGACAACAGGAGATGACCATGCACTTGATGACTCTTCAATAATTCCATCTTCAAGCATTTTATGCTGATGTGGTAATCTCTTGCTGCTTCGTCACGAGCACGAGGATGCTACCGAATGGCGTGAGCACTCCCAGTGTCGATTTTATGTTTTATGATGTTCGTTCTTCCAATATTGCTATTTTTCCTTTCAAAGGTTGTGCTCTGCTGTTTGATAAATTGCGTAGCTTTCTTCAGTTCTTCGGAAGACAGATGATGCCACGACTTCTGGAAATGTTCTAGGACTTCCTTAGATGATGTTGACGGAGCTACTTTTGACCGCCTTTCGCAACTGGTTACCCACTGCAGCGCCTCGCAAGTGGCTATTACATCTCCTTTATTGATTTTGATGGAATTGGATGAAATATTTGCTATCCTTATCGGTATTTCGCCGTCGGTTTTGACTAGTGCTTTGCCTACGAGGTGTTTGCAAGGCAAATCATGGTGTTGGATAAGTCCGAAGCATGCAGCCTCCAAAATCCTTCTTCAATTTCCCAAAAATTATCTGCTCGGTATTTTCGCTTATTCTGACAGTACATGCCGCCACTACTTTAGTCGATGTGCCATCGTCTGTTTTGGTAAGGATGAACTCTTCGGTGCCAAACTTCAGAGGGTTAAATTTATTGTCAAAAGAGAATCCATGTTGACCAATGAGATCCATCCCCAAAATAAATTCGTCTTCTATGTCGGCTACTAACATTGTGTGGTGTAATTTAATTCGTCCCAGTTGAAGTTCAATATCCATTTCTCCAAGTACTTCAGCAGTCTCACCGGTAACCGTACGTAAAACAACATTCTTCGATATGGGTAGGACTTCTACTCTATTTACTCTGTTGGACTTTACCAAAGATACCGCCGCACCAGTGTCAACAGTAATTGTAATGGCTTTTCCGTTGGTCTTTCCTTTAATAGTCAGACTGTCGGCAGTTTTTCCTAGACTTTTTATGGAGACGATCCTGGGGGCTTTATCTTCTTTAGCCAACACCCGCCCCGCAATGTTGACTAATTGAAGTTTTCCTGATTTGACTTCGAGGCCCTAGCGTCTCTGGATGGAGATCTAGACCGTAGTTGTACTCGGAGTCTCTTTTGAAATGCCCAGTCCTGCCACATCTATAGCACTGATCCGCGGTATTTCGGTTACGTGGCCTATCTTCTATTGGTTCCCGGAATCTCCCCGTGACCTGAAGAACTTCCGTTAATTTCTTCAAAATTTCGCCCATCTCAGTTAATTCACAGCTGTTTGCCGGCTTTTATTCCTGGATGGATACGGCCCTGATTTTTGGCTTAGAGTTATTACAGGCCGCCTCGATTTCTAGCGCTCTACCCAAAGCTTCACTGCTGTTAGTAAATTTGGCTAGACGTAGCATCTTCTGAGTTTCTGGATCTCTGATACCATCCACGAAATATTGGGCAGCAAGTTCCTCTTGAAATTCTTCTGTTGCTCCCGGGTAGGCCAATTGAATGAGACGTCTAGCGTCTGCCTCGAACTCTTGCAGGTTTTCACCAGGCTTCTGATGTCGGGACTTTACTTGTGCCTGATACAGTTGTCTTCTGTGTTGGTCTCCAGATCGTCTCTCCAGGACAGCTACAATTATTCTTACCCTGGAATTGATTGCCTTTTGCTCCACAAATGATTGAAATTTTGTTTGGATTGTTATAGAGCCACTTCGGGCCCGGCTCAAGGATGTAAACTGCACAAGTGCAAGTTTAGTGACCCTTATGAAATTTGTACCTAGTTTCTTCGATTCGGTGTC
>MU192441.1:0-19502 GCA_016904865.1 Pissodes strobi
GGTTTTTGTAAAGATTATTTCTATGACTTTGTGGAATTAGTTCACGCAAATATAAACAGAAGCTGTATTTGTCTGGACTTATTCGAATATCACAAATTTAAACATAAACCATATTTGTCTGGACTATGGCATCAATGTCCTATCTAACATGCTTGATTAATTACTTTTGTCTTAGAATGTTACAACAATAATTGAAAAGTTTAAACTAGATGTACTTTTGATGACTGTATTATAAAAATCAATAAAATAATATTCTCTGTGCTCGGATAATTAACGAAGGGTAAAATTTTAATTCAAATGATTAAACCCGCATATGTAGGTATTTCAAACGTAAATGTTTGACTAAAGTAGGTACCGCTACATTCGCAAATAGACATATATTATTATCCGCGTTGCCCCCTTTATTTCGTTCCAGTCTGGTAATTTTTATTTCCTAGGGTATCTCGCTAATTCCCCCTTTTGTAATATTTCAGGTGACGAACAGTTTTATAGAAAATAATAAGATACTGTTTACAATCATTTATTTTGCACATTGTGATTTTATTACTATATTTCAATTATATAGGAATGTAAAGCTACTATATGAAACACAATTTATTAGTTCTTGATTGAATATAAATTGACTATCATTATCCAAGTTTTAAAGGATGAATGCTTAATTATTAGTAGTTAAATTAGATAATGTCTTATTACATAATACACAATTTCTCTGGGAGCTGGGAGGGCCATCTATTTCAGTACGCCAATCCGGTCTATTGTAATGAATAAAACACGGTAATATTATTTGTAGGTTGAAGTTAGCTTTATATGCGCTTGGCAGTTTTCCCCAAATATTTAATAGTTCGAGAGGGTTTGCATTTTTGATTAAGTAATCCAACGGAATCATTTTCAGTTCTTCAGAGGTAAATTCTATTAACTGTCTCTCTCCATTTACATGAGATAAAACAATATTAACACCAGGGCAACAATTCATTTTTTTTAATAATTATGGATCCTAACGGATGTAGCCGGCGATTTTCGTTGATGTTTTGTTGTCAATAGGTGAGATGGTTGATTTTGTTGTTTAGCTTCTAATTTTTGAAATAGTTTTCTTTCTCGAAATTTCTTGTTTGCACTCTTGAACAACTGGATTACTTAACACGTATTCTAATGGTTTATATGATTCGCAAAATATCTGAGGATGGCGTAGCACAACAATGTGTTCTAATGGTTCACAGTTCCTTTCATCCCAGATCGATGGGTATTGACAGAATGAATGATTGAAAGTTGTAGCGTTCCTATTTAAAAAGATGAGGAGTGTTGGGAGGAATTTACAAATTGAAATTAGGTGGGAGGATATTGATGTGAAGTTAGGTAGGGGGATATTTGGTTTGAAAATAGGTAGGGGGACTTGTAATGTGAGGTTAGGTGGGGGGACTAGCGGTATGAAGTTAGGTAGGGGGATAATGATATAGTATCCCTAAATAGTATCCCTAAATAGTATCCCTAATTTGGTTTGATGGCTGTCCTTTACACCTACTAAACTCGCTTCGCTCGTTCCGCAAATTTTCATACTCATGCCTTAAACGAGTACTTTTCACACTTATATCAAAAATAGCTATTTAGTACCGCCTACCAGTGTTACAAGTGAATCATATTTCTCAGCAGGCAGAAAAAATTTTCATGAGAATTGGTTGACACTACATTCAGAAATCACGAAATGTTTGTCATTCTAGACAAAACCTTACATTACATGAATTATATTGGAGTGTGCCTATAATCAAGAGAAGAATAAGTGTTATTTTCTATTCTAATAGAGATGGCTAAATTGCATAATAACCACAGAGAGCGGAAATCATAATTTTATTTAATAAAATGTTGCCCTGTTTTTACGCGACGGCAACAGTTGCTGAATTCAACAGATTTATCAAAATATACCTATTCCTATGAAAAGAAATTTAATATTATTTGCAAAAGCTCGCGTAATTTATTTTAATTATCAATTATTAGGACTATATCATTCTAAGACTTTTCTAAATTAATTATAGGCTGGCATTGGTAGAGACTTATGAAAATAGCAGCAGTTTTGACTATGCCTATGTTATTTTCGTCTGGCTGGCTTTCCTACCTACGTGCACCACTCCAGCGATGTTTGCTTTTTGGCAGATGAGCAGGTAAGTTTTGCATTTATTACGAATTATTCCAATATGGTAAAACTATTATGCCAAAAGGCAAAATTCATCCCATTTAATTTGAGAAGGGTGAAAAAAATATCAGGAAATCTGTTGTATCTATTAGACACAGACAAGTTTTTCGTAGTAAACTTGGAAATAATTATTTATTATTATTTCATATAAACGAATAATTTGAAAGCAAAACCAGCAAATGAATCTGATGTTCCTGCATCTGTAAACTTTATGCCTAAATAGAAAAGTTATTACGAAAACAGTTCAAACAGTATCAATTTTAAGAAGAGTTTCATTGTTCATCTTCGTCAATTAAAAATTAGATAAATAAAATTGGTTTTAAAGTTACCAAGAAAATAATCCAATCTTTTTTAATGGAACTGCGAGACATTATATTTAAGAAGGTTTAATTCTTCCAACCAAAAAGTAAAACTAAATTAATAAATTTTCCTGTCGATTTTTTCGGATGAAACTTGTCATTTAGCTAAAGTCGAGGCCTAGCAAAATTAATCGAAAGTCACTTACTGCAGTGAAAAACTGTTATAGGAGTAGAACTAGTGGCTGTCATGATAGAGTATTTGGAAAGTTAATTGATGAATAGAAGAGAATAAGTTTGACAAGTAAATGGCTTGTAGAAGAACTTTTGAACAGTTGCCCGAAATTTAATAAAATATAAGTTGTTTGCGGAATTGATAGCCTGACAAAATAAATCCTATGTGTCACTATGAAGAAAGTTAGATACATTAAGTTTTTAGACCGATTTGTTTTGAAACATAGAGTAAATAAATGCGGTGAAGAAAAAGGGACGGAGGATTTGGTTAATTTTTACAAAATAAATCATTGAAGGATGTCGCATCTTGATTATTAAACCTGTCCTAAGGCTCTGCGCAAAAATGTTTGAATAAATTGCTCCATAGTTGATCAAAATCGGCTAAAAAGGGTTCTAATTTAAAACGTGTTTAGAAAGCCAAATAACGTCCGATTTGAGTTTCGCTTTCAGTGCTGGAAAACTCGTTTCTTATTATATATTTTCAGAAATCACAATTGCCAACCTGTTAATAATACAGGGGGCTAAAAGAAGCATCAGGAATGATGACGGGCATCCCTGATGACAGGGATGCCCGCAGAGTGGGATTTTGTCGCCCCTTTTGTGGTATCTTCTGATGGTGGTCCCAGGTATTCGCAGATTATCTATCAATACTTATAAGAAGCAACTCGCAAGGAACTATCTCAGAAAATCTTCAAGAGGCGCTAACCGTGGTCTATGACTGGTGTGAAAGGGAACAACTGAGGAGCATTCACGCAAAACTTAATAAGTCCAAATTTGCCGTTTTTGAGTTAGACATCGATTCGGCATCTAAAGGCAAATATCTATCGATATTTTCATCGAAACTCAAGCTAAAGTTGATACATCCCATACAAAATAAATATGAAAGTCGTAAAAATCAAGCAAAAGTGATTATTTCCATACTATAGCACTTATATAGGCCAGTTCAAACAAAACTCGATAATTCCTGTAAATATCTTATGGGCCCAAATATGATTCAGTCATAAGTTGATAAGTACGTTTCGGGGATCATTGGAGTATATTTTTATTGTTTTGGCAATGTATGCCATCTATTACCGAGTAGCTGAATCTATGTCTTTAAGAAGAAATATATCCCTACAATATTCCGTTATTGGTTTTGGGTTAGTATTTGGTGTAAGGCTAAAGTTACAGTGGTTCGCAGAAATCACTAAAAATCGCTGTTTCTATTCTGTTTTGGCGTGAAAGTTCAACGTTTATCGTTTTAGTTTTGTTTCTGGCAGGACAATTTATTGGTATTTCGTGTAGTTATGGATGATAATGATGGAGACATTTCTGTTGTTAACGATCATGTTGACCAAAATAAAAATCGTTTCAACCAAAACTCAATATTTACGTTAATCTATTCAAACAAAACTTGATAAGTCCATAAAATTCAAGCAAAAGTTGTTAATTGCAAAAATTAATCTGTTTTTTCTGCGTTGTTATTTAATTTAATTTAGCGCTAATTATTATATCAGTTAAGTAAAGTAATGAACATTTTAAAGGTATTTATCCGAATAAAAAATTCAATGGTTTCAAAGAGCAACAACAAAAAAACGAATTTCTAAAAATTGGTGAAATTGGATTTATCAACTTTTGCGTGAAGGCTCCTCAACTATTCGTGAACCCACTCAGAACAGTTATAGTACCGTTCGCAAGGACGAAAAGGCTGGAAAACCACCTTCACTCAAAGGAGAAACTATCTCATTTGCGAACACAGTGAACTACCTGGGAATTGTCATAGATGAAACGCTTAACTGGAATGTACATCTTGATAAAATTGCCGCCATAGCAAAACTCTAATTACGGACCTGCAAACGCATTTGGGGGCATCATTACAAACAAATGCACTTGCTATATATTGCGGTCATAAGACCAATGATAACATATGGAGCAGTAGCTTGGTACTCTAGGAGCTTACAGAGTTCCGCGAGAATCAAAATATCTACGTTACAAAGACAAGCGTGTTTGGCAATTAGTGCCGTCTTCGACACTACACCCGCGGCAGCGCTTGAGGTTCCTTTAAATCAGCCACCTCTCCAAATAGTACTGGGAAGGGAGGCCAAATGGGTTAGATTGACACAGGCGGTGATTAACAATCCGCAGGCGATCAGACTGAAAAACTTCAATGAGCGAAACAGTGTGTTGGATCTACCATCAGATGTTTTGCCTACCAAAACTAACTATTACCATGCCTAAGACGTCCTCCTACCAGAGGGGAACGAATGGGCAAAAAACTCGGAACATCTGAGAACAACAGAAAATAGTTGATTGACTGACAGCTCCAATACCAATGATGGTACAGGAGCCGCTGCATAGAATAAAAATGGTACGGTTGAACTTAAATGTTCTCTAGGCAAACATGCAACCATTTTTCAGGCTGAAGGTCAAGCCATTGATATGACTGCACAGTGGCTCATCGATAGAAATTGGAAAGGCAAGTCAATCAAAATATTCTCGGACAGTCGAGCGGCTTTAAAAGCTCTTGAATCTAGCCGTTGGTCATCCAAGGCAGTACGGAACTGCCCGGAACTACTCACCAAACTAGGTAGACAAAGTAAACTTACACTGATCTGGATACCTGGACATACAGTATATGAAGGCAACGAAAGAGTTGATGCTCTTGCGAAGCAGGCGATCGCAACGGCCTTCATAGGACAAGAACCTGTACTGGGAGTAGCTTACAGCACAGCTAAGGGAGCTATCTCCGGTGGACACAACAGCAATTTGTATGGAGAGAGTTACCGGCCCTAACTCATTCAAAGATGACAGTGAATCTGCCATCAGCAGTGAGAACTAGACAACTTCTTCAACCTGGCCGACATCAGGTACATGCTGTAGTTAGCATGTACACATGAACAAGATAAGCCTTTCAAAAGAAACGGAATATTGCTTGTGCTTGGAGGACGAAGAAACAATGGAGCATGTTTTATGCCACTGTCCAGCAATGGAAGGAATCAGACCAACAGTGTGAAATTCTCAAATTCCACTTGTAGATTTGAAAACTGTCCACCCAAGATAGCTAATCGACTTCATGAATAGGATCGAGCCTCTGGCCTAGTGGAAACCACATATGTGAGCCACAATAGACCAAGGGTCGCAGCGGAGTGCCCCAGCTGGGCCCACTCACATATACGAATACGAAATACGAAAAAGGAACATCGCGCGTCGGCGTAGTAACCGAAGCTTATCACAAAATTAGAGCTGGTCTTGTGAATGGATTTTGATGATTGTTACATATTCTAATTCACTAAGTTATCACATCCAGAAGCTTTTGGATTTTTTAAACGAGATATCCTTATTTACTGCATGTTCCCATAATGTCGACGATTCAGAAGAATTTTAAAACTCTTGTAAATAAGTTGATATTAAGTGAAACTAACCAAAATTTGAATTCACGACTAACCAAAACTATCCCAATGTATTAAAATTGTATATAACGTATCGGAAACGGTTCATATGACTAAAGTAAGTTGAGATCGAGTGAAACTAACCGAATCTTGATTGGACGACTAACCAAAATTAACCAAATCTATTAAAATTAATTAAAACGCGTCGGAACCGGTTTAGATGACTAAAATAAGTTGACACTAAGTGAAACTAACCGAAAGGTGATTGGACTATTAACCAAATCTAAACAAATATATTAAAATTGATTATAGTGTATCGGAACCGGCTTAAATAAGTAAAATAAGTTGAGACTAGGTGAAACTAACCGAAAGTTGATTGGACGACTAACCAAATCTATTGAAATTGGTTATAACATATCAGAACCGGCTCAAATAAGTAAAATAACTTTAGACTAAGTGAAACTAACCGGAAGTTGATTAGACGACTAACCAAAAGAAAACAAGTTTATTACATTTGATTATAACGTATCGGAACCGACTCAAATGACCAAAATAATTTGAGACTATGTGAAACTAACCGCAAGTTGATTAGGCGACTAACCAAAACTAACCAAATTTATTAAAATTGATTATAACGCATCAGAACCAGCTCAAATAAGTGAAATAAGTTGAGACTAAGTGAAACTAATCAAAAGTTGATTAGACGACTAACCCAAACTAACCAAATCTATTAAAATTGATTATAACGTATCGGAACCGACTCAAATGACTAAGTGAAACTAACCGGAAGTTGATTAGACGAATAACCAAAACTAACCAAATTTAGTAAATCTAATTATAACGTATCGCAGCCGACTCAAATGACTAAAATAAGTTGTGACTAAGTGAAGCTAACCGAAAGTCGGTTAGACGATAAACCAAATCTATTAAAATTGATTGTAACGTATAGAAACCAGCTTAAATAAGTAAAATAAATTAAAACAGATAGTTGATTAGACGGCTAACCAAAACTATTAAAATTGATTATAACGTATCGGAGCCGATTCAAATAACTAAAATAAGTTGAGACTAAGTGAAACTAACCGCGTTAGAATTGAGAGACAAATCGAATGCAGTTTCTACAACCACCACTCCTCCTCCTAAGTGCCGTCTCGTTTGAGGTTGGCGACCAATATGACAAATTCGTCTCTGTTTTGGGCTTTGTGTAGTAGTGCGTTTCCGTTAGTGCTGGTCCAGTCTCTTATGATTCTTAGCCATGATTTCTTCTTTCTTCCCATACCTCGCTTTCCCTCAATCTTGCCTTCTATAATTAGTTGGATCTGGCTATATTCTTGGTGGCGCATTATGTGTCCGAGGTAGACTGTTTTTCGGATTTTGATCATATTGACTAGGTTGGAGCGAGTATTCATTCTAGTCAGTACTTCTTCATTAGTTGTTCTACTTGTCCAACTAACTCTTAACATACGTCTGTAAAGCCACATTTCGAATGCGTTAAGTTTCTTTATATCATCCTGCTTAAGAGTCCATGTCTCGCAGCCGTACAACAGTAGAGACCACACATAACATTTTAACGTCCTTAGTCTTATGGACAGGGCTAGTCTTGGGTGGCACAGCAGTTTTCGCATATTAATAAAGCCAGCCCTCGCAATCTCAATCCGTCTTTTAATTTCTTTGGAGTGGTCAAGCTGGCTATTTATTTCTCTGCCCAGATATATGTAATTCTGAACACTCTCGACTGTTGCGCCATCGACAACGATGTTGGCGTCACCTATCTGAGCATTTCGAGTGAAAATCAGGGTTTTTGTTTTTGAAGTATTTATATCTAGACCCATTGTAGCACTTTCCTCTGTCAAGGCGGTCATTAAACTCTGCAGTTGATCTTTCGTTTCTGCGATGATGAGGGTGTCATTCGCGTATCTAATGATGTTTATCACGGTGCCGTTTATCTTTGCTCCTTCTGGGCAATCTTGAAGGGCTGTCCTAACAATATACTCTGCAAACACGTTAAACAGCAGCGGGGACAGAAGGCATCCCTGGCGAACTCCTCTTTTAATATTTATATATTTAGTGTTGCCATTTTCAGTTCTGACGCAGCCTTTGTGCTGCCAGTATGTATTCCGTATTATGGTTATGTCGCGCCCGTCTAACCCAACTTCTTTTAGAATTTGTATTAGTTTTTGGTATTTAATACGATCGAACGCCTTTTTGTAATCGACGAAGCAAACGTGTAGTTCTACCACTAATGTTATAAATTGTAAAAACGATCGAAACTTGAAGTAATATGCATTTATGTGGTATATTTTGGTAAACTAAACTTACGTAATCTGCTAAAAGTCATTTTTTACATTAGATTGTGTTAAGGGTGGGTGAGGGTGACTTTTAGTTGCTCACGACAGACTAGTTGGGTCTCATATCGTTAGATCGAGGAATGTCAGACGAATCGAATGCAAATGATCTTTTGCTTTTTCAACCACACTTATAACGTTATAAATTGTAAAAAAGAACGAAACTTCAAGTAATATGCATTTATTTGGTATATTTTGGTAAAGTAAACTTACGTAATCTAACCTGATCTCACCCAAACTTCTATCAACTGTTATATTTCCACACAATTATGAGTTTTCTCAGATCTCAAATTTAGTAAGCGTTGCATTCTGCTTCGGCATTTTTAATGTCTTCCCCGGTTGCATCTTTGTGAAGGACTGTGATTTTTTTTTAATTATAGCTAACTAATTTTCACTTAAGAATGAATTACATATAGCAAAGGAAAACAATGACTATTTCGAACATCAGTGAATAATAATTCACTAATCTCTAGTTACAACAGTCAAAATTATAAGTACTCATATAAAAATCATTGTTATATATTAAAGGTGCCTTAATATAATTTTTAAATGGATAATTATTTCAGATTTTTCCTAAATTTATACTAGATTGCTTTTTATCGCTACTATAAGGAAATATAAAAATTAACAGTACAAACTTATTTATTATTGGTTCTAAAATGTAAGTTTCAGTGAACAATATAATTTTTGTTTTTTAATACTTATATGAGGATGAGACAAAATTATAAATTATAAATATTGAATAGCGTTGGATAAAAAAGTCCTCATAAAGAGAGGTAAAATATGAAGTTAATAAATCATCAAAAATCTGGTGAAATCATGACTAGAATATCCTTAGTTTACGAATCCAAGGTACGGGGATTTCCCCACTCTATTTTTTCCCACCGCAAATAGTTCAGATTTTATTTCAAAATCCAACTATCCAGTTCATAACTCATTTAGCTGAAAATGTAGTAACTAAGTAACTGTATAAGAGAAGTAATATATGGACAGACACGACTTCGTTAATATAATGATTTATTTTTTAATTTTCAAAAATACAAATTTTTTTTCACTATTTTTCTTTTCAGGCTTTCTTGTTAATTAATTAAGAATTATACTCAGAAATAGATACTTACTTTTCGCCCTTGAACAGCAAACACTATTTTTTACGGTGATGTCTATAGTATCCAATATTTAAAAAGACTGTTGAAGGCACTTTAGCTTTTTATACAAATTCGCCATAACCTTGTACTGTATGATATCCATGGCGTTTTCCTTTGAGTTTTTGTGTTAGAAAAATTGAATCTATAATAATATTGTAAATATGTAGCAATCTTTTTTCATTTATAGCTAACTAATTTTCACTTTAAAATGAATTACATATATAGCAAAGCAAAACAATGAATATTTCTAACATCAGTGAATATTTATTTACTAATCTCTAGTTAGAACAGTCAACATTATAAGTACTCATTTAAAAATCATTGTTATATATAAAATGTGTCTTAATATAATTTTTAAATGTATAATGATCATGTAAATTAGATTTTTTATAAATTTATACTAGATTGCTTTTTATGGCTACTATAAGGAAATATAATGATGGACCGTACAAACTTATTTATTATTGGTTCTTAAATGTAAGTTTATGTGGACAATATTTTTATTTATTTTTTAATAATGTTGAGAAATCAGCAAAGAGAACCTTCAACTTAAAACTAAATAACAAAATGTATTATATTTTAAATTTCTATTAAAGGATATATAATCTTGCGACTGTGTTCGTATAGCTTTTTAAACATAAATATGTATCAATGTGCAATCCTAAAAATTTCACACACTAAAGTCGACATAACATTAATCGAGGTCTTAATTTTCTGAATTTAACCGAAAAAAAGCAGAATTTCTTCTGAGGAAAATAAAAATGGCGGATTATAAGCAGATGACTTAAAAGCTTTACCTTTCCAGACCGAAAATAAGAAGATTATGTGTTATTGGAAAGTTTGATTTGGGAACGTTCAGAATTTAAAGTTTTGATGTTTAGATGCAAGCCTTAGATAAAGGGCTGCATTTAGCGTGAAATTAAAAAATAAACCGTTATGTTATTTCTCTATTGCATAAATTTATTTGATTTTTTTTATATTGGGAAAAAATCAGAACTTCTTTTGTGAATTTTCTGTTGATTTCCCTATACATATCAGTTTTTTGCAACGTTCTGCAGGTTCAGTCTATTCAGGTCAGTGCGAAAATTGATCAGTTTGGACGTATTCATTGGGCCAAGTTTCCAAACATCTCCTTCTCTTGATGGTTCTGGAATTTCACTACTTGGTCTTCCTCATTTTCTGGAAATGGCAACTCCAGAATTGCATAAACGTTACGTCAAATTTGCCTTTAAAGTAAGTAAAGGAACAATGTTATCTCTCTGACCGAGCTGAGATTTGGTTAATTTGTCCAGTAACCATGCATTGACGGTGATAAGATCAAATATGTGATAAAAGATACGATGGTACTATGTTTTGACTTTGACTTTTATAGGATCCAGTTCTAGAAGAGAATTTTGCATATTGACTCCCCCCATAAGGGTGTATTCGAGAACAATATCTGGAAAGCCAATTTATTTCCGTTCGTTTGACTATTTAAAGAACCTCTTGACTTTTAGATGTACCACAAAAATCGGAACAAAGGGAGATGATTGACAATCCCTCCCATGTGTTTTCACTTCTTTTTTAGCTACAGGTTTGTGGCCTAGAAAATTATTTCCGCGGGCAGTTGCTACAGAATATTTTTTTATCTATGCCAGCAACCAAATTTATACCAAAAAAGTAATTGTCGTAATATAGTTTGTGATCCCATACGTGGGATTGGTCTACTCAGTCGGACAACAACATTGCTTCATGCTCCTAATTCTGTCTCATTCTCTACAGCAGTGTACCCATTTTACCCAGCAAACAGTTAGAAATTATAGGAAAACCCGGATACTCCAGTGAATACCAACATTATGCACCCCCTTGTGCGGTTTTTCTTGGAAGTTTGAGCCTAGAACGCTTTTTAAAGACACAATTTGCTCATCACAAGACAAATTTGGTTAAAATGAAACAGCCAAGCATGCTTTCTTAGCTTTGTCAATGCTTCTAGCATTATCTAAACTGTCACTAAAGTGTAGGAAACGTTTAATTGTTTCAAATCTATTGTGCGATATTATATCTGCAAGTTGGGGAGTTCAAGTTTGTGATGCCCATTACCTCCCTGTTGTGGGGGTTGCCTTACAAGGGGCATCCAGAGCAATATTCTCAAAAACCGTTCTGCCTCTTCGATACATAATCATATCGGTCGATTTTGATTTATTTGAGCACATGCTTGCAGGAATAAAGTCTTATTATTTATTAGTTCTTGAATTACTTATACGCATTATTCAATTGTAAAATGTTTTCGGTCAATAATTAATCGCCTTGGAACGCAATTTCTCCTACATTTTTGGTAGTAATTGTTCCTTTTTACTTGATTATTTTTCTAATAGCTCTTTAAGTGTAATATACTGAGGGAAAGGAAGATATCCTCTGCATCATAGACATCATCGTAGTGTGCAAAAGGCGGTTGTTGTTTTAAAGTGCATTATTCATCGATTTCGTCATCGGAAAATTCAAAATCCTCGCTTCCAGAATGGATTTCCTGAAAGAAAACACCATGCGTGACACGAACGTATCGCATATAGGCAACCCTGCATTTAAATTCTAAGTTTGTGTTCCTACTTGGAAATATTATGCAATGGAGCGTTATAAGCTCTAAAAATTGACTTTTAATTAACATTTGATGTTAAAACTGATTAGGAGCCTTTCATATAGTTTTGAAAAGCGTCATATATGGTAGAAAAGGATTTTGCTTTAAAACCAAAGTGGGATGAGACTTGGCATAAGGGCAGATAACTCATAACCAAATTTTTGTTTAAAAATGTATATTTCATTAAGTGTTGTTTCTCACAGACCACCATATCTAAAGCTTTTGAAAAATCTTGCCCTCTTCGCAACAATGGCCAGGGGACGCCACAAAATGGAGAACTCAGGAGGCCAGCGAGAAAATATTTTAATAGAGTAAAAAGAACCAGAACTCAAGCCGACTGGGAGCAATACAGCACCAATCTGCGGGAGTTTAAAAAACTAGTAAGAAAAAGAAACAGTGAGAGGCCTGGAGGGCCTAGATCGCGATCTAGGTCTACTAACAAGGAAGGACGGCACCAAGACTGCTAACCTACAAGAGAGTCTTAAACTGCTTATGCAGACCCATTTCTCTGGTTCATCGGCATCAGACGACAGGAACTGACCAGGCAAGACAAACTTTCAACCTACCGATTTGGACTGCCAAAGTGCCAACCAAATAGTCAGTGAAGACAAAGTACGATGGCCAGTACTAAGCTTCTCACCCTTCAGGTACTGACGGCATCCGACCAGCCCTACTACAGTGGGGTTTGGACGAGTTACTGCCACACTTGGTAAAGGTATTTTGGACATGCCAAGCGCTGCGCTACATCCCGAAGGTATGGAGAGAAGTTAAAGTGTGTTCATACCAAAAGCAGGAAGGATGGATTAATTGTCACCAAAGCATACTGACCAATCAGCCTAACATCCTTTGTTGTGAAAAGTCTGGAAAGTCTGTGTGAGTGATACTTGATGTACTGCGTATTGTCATCCCAACCAACATGCGTAGATTTCGGGAAGATCGACCGACAACCAGCAGTGAGCCGGATCGGGAGATCGCTTGAAAATAAGGCGTATTTATTGATATTGGGGGTGCGTAGTGTAGGATTAATTTAATGACGAATATATAGAACAACCCAGGTATGCTACTGGAGTTTCGTCGACTAAATAAGCTTATAGAGATGCGAAGCGCTCATGGTAAAATGTGTACTACGTTGAGGTTTGGAACCTTCGGCAACCTGCACTAAAACAGAGTTTTATCCACAATAACGAAATACGCGCGTTTCGCTAACCATGTTAGAATCACCAGGAGATGATTAAAACTGATGATGCTAACATGATTAGCGAAATGCTCGTTGCGTGCAAAAATTCTGATTCGGTATTGTGGATAAAACTCTGTTTTAGTAAAATGTGTGTATATTATTCGAGCTTTGTTTACGCTTTAAAATCAATTATTCAGCGTATCCTTTGATGAAAACTCTATTACGTGAAGTGTGTTCCTATACAGATAAACACGTTACGTTCATATGTATTTAGCAGCAGTGAATTTTAAGCATTAATAGAAACTGATTGGGTTAGTTGGGTTAGTCCTACATCAACATCAGCATGCTATTACAGTATAATGTGTTTATTTCAAGTTCATATAGAGCAGCTTAAAACGGAATAAAATTAATGGTATTTTCCCTTTATATACCAAACCCTAATTATTTGAAGCATATTTGCTTTAGCGACGAAAGCACATTTTGTTTGAATGGCAGAGTCAATACGCAAAATTGCAGATATTGGAGCAATGTAAATCCCCACGGTTTTCGCGAGAATCACATGCAATCTCAAAAAAATTAACGTTTGGGCAGGTATTTTGGTAGATACCATAAGTATTTTTTTTTGAATGGCCCTTACTACTTTGACCTACTGCAAAGTACAATCCATCCACTTATTACTGAAGCTATTGCCCAATATTCTCGTGAATTTAAAACGAATGTTAACTTCCAGCAAGGTGGAGCACCCCTACACCTTTTTTAGGATGTCAGAAGTTACTTGAATATGGTATATCCAGAACGATGGACTGGTCGTGGGCGACTGAGTAGCCATCACGATCACCAGACTTTACACCCCTCTACTATTTTCTGTTGGGTTACACGAAAATGGAGGTGTTTAAAAGAACTCTGAATTCCTTCGAGTACCTTCGACTAATGGAGTATTGACGCTTGTAATGACGTTACCCTTAAAATTTTCTAGAACGTGAAAGAAGAATTTTGTTATAGAACATTAATTTCCATGAGGTTAGCCTGAACCTTGTACTTTAATCCTTAAAATATCATTTAAGTAGATGTTACTTGGAAGCTCTCGAAAACTTGTACTTAAGTACAATTAAAATACTTAAGAACCATTAAAATTACTTAAAGTTACTGTTTACTAATATGGCCCACTGTCGTATTTATAGTATTTAAAAAAGAAAAGATTTAATTAGTAGATTAATTAAAAGGGCAAGGTATTTTAAAACCGCCCACCAATAGGGATTTAGTATAGTTTTGCATTTACAGTATTACAGATTACAGGTTGTAAATTATGATGATATATGATGAGAGTATAATTTCATCAACTGATGTCAGTGATCTCAAAGATCTTCCGAATCCCTTTGATACTCCTGATGACAAAGATCCAGATTACAATCAAAACGATAAAAGAACCGGTCTCAGTACTCTGGACGGTTATAAATATATTAAAACGAAAATATAACATAATCCTCCCGTCACCTGCTCCTATTGAGTGTCTGTTTAGTTTTGACCAGGCCAAATTATTAATGCGCCTCGTATACATGCACTAAGTGACGGTAATTTCGAAAAACTGATTACTTTAAAAACAAATTAGTTTTAGTTATTTTATGACAGTTAAATGTTGAATTTGAGTTATTATGCTAGCACAGAAACAACGTTTTTTAGTGTAAATTATGTAGGACAGTTTATTTTATTTTCAGTTATTTGTTTCTGTTAATCCTATTAATATTGCAAAAAAAAACATTAACAAAAACGCTTGTCTTTCATTATTCGGATATACTACCTGTACCGAATATCATCCATCTAAATTATCGGAAAGCAATAATTTAACTATCCCGAGAGTGAATTCATCAATGCCAGGTCTGGTATTTCGTGAACGCGAAGTGAAACGAATACACAAAAGCCTAGACCCTAACAAGGCCACAGGACCGGATGGCGTTTCCGCAATAGTGCTTAAGAAATGTGCTGCTGAACTCCATTATGCAGGCTTTTCGCCCTATAATACCGAACTGCTTGCTTTCCGTCTAGCTGGAAATGCGCTCAGATGCAACTAATGCCGAAGAAATGCAAAAAAAACAATTCCAAATAACTACCGTCCAATTGCCTTAGTTCCCATCATGTCGCTTCGGTTTCTTCTGCTTACATAGCTATCGGACGGTTAATTTTAACAATTAGTTACGTCATCCAAAGGTTGGTTCTCGGGCGCCACCGTTTTGGATTATTGTGGTAAAGGGCCCACAGTGCACCGGGCAGCTTTTTATACAGTGGAGAAACGGCAAACCTGGGGTCTATTGCGCATGCCAGACTGGTTGTCGGCTGCCTTTAGAAACTTTCTTAAAACTAGCGGGAAGGGAATTAGAAAGAAAACAAATAATTACAAAACAAACCTAATACAGCATCTGTATTGCCAACTTGAAATATAAATCATGGTTTGTTCAACGCTCTGAGGGAACCTATGCTAACCTAGCGTCTCAACTAAAGAATTATCTGAGTATTATCGTGAGTGACCTGATGCTAATCCAACCAATCCAAACTTAACTAAAGCAGGCTACAGACGGTATGGCAAGCCTTGGCCAACGTTTCAGCGAGCATTTGTAGAAATGTTGGTCTTGGCTTGATATTCGCGAACAGTCGACCGTACCAAAGTTTACAGAATTAATTCTGTAAACTTTGACGGTACACACGACATGTTTTATCTTTGCCAGTCGTTTCGAGGCAAGTGAAGACGAACGTTGTACAAGTGTACACAAGCCACACAAAAAATGGAGTCTGACTCCGATGATGAAGTAATACTACTATTTCTAGTTATGGCGTCCAAAGCTTTACTTGCTTTTGTCATAGTACTATGTATGAAGTTCAGGCTGCTGTTGACTTTTCTTTTCCGATTAGACCTACCTGTTCCCGTATTTGCTGCATCATCTGCAACTTATAGATCATATTACTCTCTTCGGCCACTGATGTTTCACCTTCGTTATCATAATGTTCCGTAGTAGCTGGTGTGTTTGTGTCCTTCTTAAAAAAAGACAATAAAGTGTTGACTCATTAACATTTATTGGAATAAAGCGGTCGTGAACTTAGAGGACTTGTATTATTATCATGATGATTATTATATTATTATTTCTTTGCTTCCAGTTAAAACAAAGGCCTGAGGAATGGCTAGACGTGGCGAGAGTCTTTGATGACCTATGGAATTTTCCCCATTGCTTGGGAGCCCTAGATGGTAAATTCATCTTAATTCAATCGCCCTTTAACAGTGGCTCCGAGTTTATAAATTACAAGCACCAGTTCAGTATTGTTTTGATGGCCCTCGTGGATGCTTACTATTGCTTTCTATATGCAGATGCTGGGTGCCAGGGCAGGATAAGCGATGGAGGGGATTACAAAAATACATCACTGTATCAGAAAATTGTCTCAAATGAATAACCTCTACCAACAGATGCACCGTGGACGACGGCTTTCAGTGCCCTATTTGCTGGTGGCAGACGATGCTTTTCCGTTGGCTAACCGTCTATTGAAACCCTTTCCAAGATTCCATCCAAAAGGAAGCAGCCAACGAATTTTTAATTACCGCCTCTATAGTCTTACGGCCCGTGTACAGTTTATGCAACGATTTCAAGAAGTTTCGTTATATCAACATTCGATTGTACCCCTACCATGTAGTTACGTGTGGGGTGTCAGCTGGCTAGGTAACGGTGGAGGTGGCCGTGAAAGGGTTGAAAATATAGAAAAAAAATCGTGACCTGAAGTCATGTCAAGAAACACGAAACTTTTATGCAGAAAAGGTTATGTTAAATAATGAACATTGGACATTATCAGCTGGTCGGCGGGCGGTGCATTAATTAACAGCTGAGGGGTCCAAATTGGTCAAAAATGCGAATCATAGAAATAATATCAAGAATTATGAAACTTTGGTGGATGCTAATATTTATAGTGAGATTTACGAAAAAAACTGCAGTTAAGGTTGCGCCTACTGCCTTTCGGTGCACTTACACACCGTACCTTTATCGCCCAGCTGACAACTTTTCCACCCACATACATGCAGCTGACAATTTTTTTCGTAAATCTCACTATATATATTAGCATCTGCCCAAATTTCAAAATTTTAGGTATCGTTCTTGATAATGTGAACGTAACTACATGATAGGGGTACAATCGAATGTTGATATAACGAAACTTCTTGAAATCGTTGCATAAATGTACGCGGGCCGTAGGACTACTACTAGTGCTTTTAGCATTATGATATCGGTCTTTCGTGTATTTAGAAGCACTATGATGCTACAACTGGATAATCTGGCTTCAATCACTATGACTTGTGTATTATTACACAACTTTTTACGAAAAAGTGGTAGCTCATCAAATGTGTATGCTCCACCAGGAACTTTTGATAGTGAACAAGATGGGCAATTGGTGGAGGGCACGTGGAGAAACGAATGCATATGAACTTTTGTGATGTATTTCATGCGCCTCACGTTTTTCGTCTTAAATCTTACAAGTATTTTCATATCTACTTATTATTTCATACCTTTTATTGGGTTTTAAAAACGTGGTATATTAAAAATCTTTATTTTTTAAAATAATTATTTCCTATAGAATTTAAAAATTGTATCTATCATTAAGTTTATTATTTCTTGTAGGTTCATTTCACTGGAACAATTTTTAAATTCTATAGAATAAATGCATCGAATGGCTATTTTGTTTTTTTTTTTTGACAGGAAAAGTAAAGAATAAGCCCCTGTCCAGTTTCCATGAGAACACACGGTAGTGTTCAATAAAATGATTGTATTATAATTACATCAGTATTTTGTAGCTCTGCACTTTCCTATTTTCCTCAGAAACGCTCCATGATTGTAAAGGCAAATCATGACGGCTTATATAGGTATATCGTCAACGCCTGCTCCAGATTTCTTTGAATCAACAACTTTTTTTTCAAGCCTCTATAAGTTGCCATTAAAGACTTCTTTTTCTTCTTTAATGTTTCAACTGTACATGTAACGGGCATTTCATTGACAATCGCAGCCCATACATCGGAAACCAAATTTATGTATTTATGGTTATCATGTTGTGCATGGGTTCCAAATAACCGTGTACTTTCCATATAAATTAAGAAATTCCATAATGGTTTCATTGCTTCAGTTTTCAGTCCATTCTGCTTAAAAAGAAACAATAATTGACAACAAGAACTATTATTAAATTTACTGCAGTACTTAGCGTGCACGACGAACTTCTTCATGGGATGCCATAAACTATTCAAACAGATTAGAAATTATTAAAACACAATTAACCTCAAGTTTTCTTGGATGACGAGACGCGCACTAAAATATGACGTGTGTACGGCGATCAAGCCCACTGACGAGTTTCAACAAATCCCTTTGATGTCTATCAAAAATACCGCTTTCCAGGCGAACCAAGGCCAGCGCCAACATTGGCTTTGCTTTGTCATATGTTTTGCATACACATGATGCGCCAATGTTGGAACGAGCGGACATTGGCCAAGGCTTGCCAAGCCTTCTATGGCCGGCTTAAAGTATTACTCATATGAGAATTACACTAACCTAAAGTATCACCTAAGAAATCACATATAAAGTATTACCAGTAGCTGTAAGAAATCTGCTTAAAGAATAGAAGTGACGCCGCAATGGTAAGAAGCGGTACTACATGAGCGGCGAAGCTAATTTGATCACGGTCTACGCGAGTCCAAAGGGTTGAACGATAACGGTATTATAGAATGAGAGCGGTACAATGGATACGATGCTACAGTAGTAAATGACCTGACGAGGCTAACTGCGCGGATGTAATACAACTCCCGTAATGCGTGTGCACGGATACGTCACTGCTTTCCGGTCGTACTTCGCTACTACGGTTTTACGCCGTCGTGGTGGCGGTAGGCAAGGTAAGGAACGGTGGTAGGTAGGCTATGTTTGTATGAGAGAGAGAAAGAGTAGATGAGACTGGCCGTATACGTGCCAAGCACCAGCCTCAGAAAGAGAGAGAAAGTAAAACTGGTCGTAAACATACCAAGCACCAGCCATGAAGGAAGGAGAGAGGGAGCAGATGAGACTGGTCGTAAACGTGCCGATCATCAGCCTCGGAAAGAGAGAGAGATAGAGAGATAGAGAGATAGAG